>CAKNXH010002426.1:199258-214129 GCA_932178445.1 Andricus quercusramuli
TTCTTACGTGATTTTTAAGACATCTCGCTATGTCCCGACCTCTATACAAATTTACAAAAATGTATTCTATATGGAATTTCAAACACTAATTCTAACAGGTTCTATATGTATTTTCCGGTCTATAAGGGCCAATGAGTCAATCTCCAAATCTAAGTGAAAATACCACTAGAAAGCCATAGAAACCAGCTCATCTACCTATGGTAATTCCGTATAGATTCATATAGACCCCAGGGTCTATGAGGACCAATAAGCTATTCCTTCGAATCAAGTAAAAATACCACCAGAAACTCATAGAAACCAGCTCAGCGGCTGTTAGTAATTCCGTATAGATCCATATAAACCCAGGGGTCTACAAGGGCCAATGAGGCACTCCCCAAAACAAAGTGAAAATACCACCAGAAACCCATAAAAAACCACATCAGCTACAAATGGTAATTCCGTAAAGACCCATATAGACCCTGGGGTCTATGGGGACCAATAAGGCATTCCCTCAAATCAAGTAAGAATACCACCAGAAACTCATAGAAACCAGCTCAGTGGCTGTTAATAATTCCTTATAGATGCATATAGACTCAGGGGTCTATAAGGGCCAATGAGGCAATCTCCAAAAGTAAGTGAAAATATCACTAGAAACCCATAGAAACCACCTCAGCTACTAATGGTAATGCCGTATAGATCCATATAGACCCAGGGGCCAAATAGGCATTCTCCAAAGCTAAGTGGAAATACCATCAGAGACATATAGAAATACCCTCGGCGGCTGTAGGTAATTCCATATAGATCCATATGGAAATGCAGGTTCTATCCGCATCTGGTAGCAGTTTTTCGTGACAATAACCGACTTTTTCCACATAGACTTTTTTTCTATATGGTTCTATAAGTCCTTTCGTGGAGGGCTGGAAAACCTGGAAAACCTGGAATTGTCAGGGAATTTTTATATACCTGGAAAAACCTGGAAATGTCAGGGAATTTTTTTTAAAGTCAGGGAAATTTTTAAGAGGTCGCCTACCTTTTTAAAAATTACAGTATTGAATTGAATGAAAATGGTTCTTCATTTGTAAAAGTATAGCTCCCTATTACTATATTCATCTATTTGGTTGAAAATTCGATCTTTTTGGTTGAATCCCATTATTTTTTATTGAAAATTGTAATCTTTTCTGTTTGAAATATCAGCTGCCAGATTTTTCGATCCGAGTTCATATTTTCCGAAAGAAGATTAAATTACCTGGTTGAGAGTTACTCTTTTGTTGAAAATTTGTTTGTTTTTTTCTCGTTCGAAATTATTTTTGTTATTGAAAATGTTACTATTCAGTATTTAGTTGAAAAATTATCTTTTTTACTATTTTTATTTTTTTTTCTTATAATATTATTTTATTATTTTCTTATTATTTTTTTAGAAAATTTTCACTTTTTCAGTAGAAATTAATCTTATGGATTGAAAATTAATCTTGTTTGTAATTTAATGTTAAACATTAATTTTTAAGTGAAAGTTCAACTATTCAATTGTTGATTGAGAATTTATCTTTTTAATTGAAAATTCATGTATTTTATTAAAAATTCGTCTTATTTATTAAAAATAATCTTCTTGGTTAAAAATTCTTTTTTTTTATTCAAAAATCAATTATTCCAGTTAAAGATTGATAATTTCCTGTGAAAATTCATGTATTTTGTTGAAAAATCGTTTTTGTGGTAGAAAATTCATTTTCTTGGTTTAAAATTCAAATATTCCAGCTAGGTATTCATCATTTTAGTTGTAAATTCATCTTTTTGCTTAAAAATAAAACTACTTGGTTGAGGGTTAAATTGAATTTGTTTTTAAAATAAATTTTTTGTACGTGGAAAATTAATTTTTTTTTAAATTAAAATTTAACTATTTCATTTTTGGTTGAAAACTGATCTTTTTTAGTTCAATATTCAGCTATTTATTTGAAAATTGATATTTTTTAGTTAAAAATTCAACTGTTTAATTCGATAACTGATGTATTTTTTTGAAAAATCGCCTTTTTGGTAGAAAATTAATCTTTTTGGTTGAAAATTCAACTATTCCTGTTGAAGATTCATAACTTTGTTTGAAAATGTAACAATTTTATTTGAAAATTAGTTTTGTCATCTTTTTGGTCAAAAAATCAACTATTTCAGTTTCTTGGTTGAAAATTCAAGTATTCCAGCTAAAAATCCATCATTTTTTGAAAATTCATCGTTTCGCTTGAAAATAAAACTACTTGGTTGAAAGTTAAACTAAATTTGTTTTTAAAATAAATCTGTTTTTTTTTCTGAAAAATTAATGTTTTTAACTGAAAATTTAACTTTTTCATTTTTGTTGAAAACTGATCTTTTTTGTTCAAAATTCAGCTATTTGTTTGAAAATTTTTTAATTGAGAATTAATGTATTGTTTTGAAAAATCGTATTTTGGTAAAAAAATTAATCTTTTTGGTTGAAAATTCAACTATTTGGTTAAAAATTCATCTATCTTTTTGAAAATCCAAATTTTTACTTGAAAAGTTAGGAATTTAACCCTCCGTTAGACGCAACCGGCCTGACAGGCCACCTCAAGCTGTTTTTGATTATCTCTCGTACTACAGAGCGTACAGGGGCTTGACCTTTTTAGTATTTGTTAATCATTATAAGCTCTTTCGAAAACCTTTAATCAGTTTTATGGAAGACCAGGTAAAATGTGACTATGATCCTTCAAACCTGCCAGGTTACCTGCGCCCGAGCGGACCAAGTCGCCAACAAATTAGCAAAAAGAGAAGCTTTCATAATTGAAATTTGAAAATTTACTCTCCGGGGTTTTTTGGGTTGCCGATAACGAATTTAATGTCTATTCCACAAAAAATGGCAGTTGCAATATGGCGGACACTTGTATGCACAACTTATTCGATTTCGATGACAATCGTCATACTGGAGTCTCATCAGTCGATGATAATATATTTGTCGTCATTTTTACAAAAAAAAACATAATGACGGATGCAATATGGCTGGCAGTATTTTCGAAACCTTATCGCATTCCAACGAAAATCAGTATAAGAAGCTTCTTTGAGTTACTAATAAAGTGTTATTTATTCCGAAGCAATTCATAACAAGAGGTGCAATTACAAAAAAAACGCGAATTCGGTGAGTCTACCTTCCAATAGTCGCCATATTGGATCCAACATTTGAATTTTTAAAATTCTAACGTCAAAATCGTATTGAGCGATCCCAAACACCCCCGTACATCAAGTTTCAGACGAGTTAAAAAAAAATCGCTAATTCTGCGATTCTGCCTTTCAGCAGTCGCCATATTGGATCCACCATTTCGAATGTTGCAATTTCAACAGCAGAATCGTAATTAGCGACCCCAAAAACCTTAAGAGAACTTTCTATAACAATTATTTCTGATGCGCTTCTCGAATACATACAGGTGGCCTGTCAGGGGATTGCGTCTAATCTAGGAAGTTTTAGGGTTGCGTCTAACAGAGGGTTAAGTAGTTTAAATTGAATTATATATAGTGCCTACATTAACTTTACCAAAATATGCACTGCATTTTAAGTATAAGTATATGAAATAAAAATTTGTTTGAATTATTATTCAATTTCATGGGCTTTAAGAGAAAAATTCAAGAAGTGATTAATTAGGTTTTTAGTATTATTTAATTATTCGTTCGTGTTAAAATATTTAAGAATATCTTGTAATATTAATTGAATTCCTAGAAACTGAAAAAAACATTATTTATAATAGATTCGCAAAACTGTATACATACAATCCGAGTCGATTGTTTTAAAATATATGAAATATTTGAATGGCTACATGCTGTGAAAAATTATACCTGGAACAAACTTAGGATACCTGGAAAAAACCTGGAATTGTCAGGGAATTTTTTTCCAGGATTTGAGTAGACACCCTGTTATCCAGAATTTTTTAATTGGGTGACCAGACGTCCTCATTTAGGAAGACATGTCCTACTTTTCGCTTGCTTGTACTCCTACACTTTGAAAAACCCATAAAATGTCCTACTTTTGGTCAAAAGACAAAATTTCCCTTTCTTTCATAACATTTTCTGGAAAATATGCTAATTTCAATAAGTAATTGAATGTATTAATCATGTTTCATTGCATTTGTCGGCAAATAAACATTAAAAAATTGATAATCCAAAAAAAATTATGGCTTTATTATAGGGGGGGGGCGAGGTTATGTCCTCCTTTTTGCACTTGTGCATCTGGTCACCCTATTATTGAAACCAAATATTATTCTGATGTAAAAATTGACGGGAACAGGCCAAGGGAATTTTTTTCAAAACGTGTAGTCCGTTTTTAAATGACTTATAATTTTTGAAAAATGAGGCGGAACTTTTCGAACTTCTGAAAATGTTCTAATTCAATATATTTTAGGAAAAGAAATAGAGGATAGACTGTCGTTCCTATAAACACTGCATTTACAGGTTGGCCATTCTGTAGTGGAAAACCGGCAAATGAAAGTAGTACTACTTTTCTACTGGGAATTTGTTTAATTTTAGTAGAAAAATCTTATATCATATAAAATTATGCAATTTTCAATAAGTATATGTTCAAATTGTACCATTTTCAAATTAAAAGTCATTCGGTTTGTAATACTTGATATGTACTAAAATTTATACACGGATCACAAATCACAGCGCAAAAGGAGCTCAAAAAAAGGGAAAAATAGGGGGAAGATTAAACAGTTATTTTTATAAGTCGAAAAGAAGAAACGATTTTTTTATAAGAAATGTTATATTTTTAAATCATTTTCAACGATGTTTCAATTATTTCTGCCACTAAAGAATTTATTTTAAAAAATTGGTTACACTTAGGTCGTTGGAAATCCATTCACAGTGATATAAAAAAGTCAGAGAAAAAATAAAATTAGTTAAATACACAATTTCGATATGTTCAACATCGTTCTCATAAATGTTTCTTTCCATGATTTGTCATTTCTTCTTCACTATAATTAATACTTTCAATGTAAATTTGAAACTACACTCTTCAGTAGAGCGAAGTAAAAATGCTAAAATTAATCGAATCGTTTAAGCTGAGGGATAACAATTTGTGGGTCGACATCCAAAACAAGTAAAGAAATGAAATTTGAAATCAGTAAATACCTTGTGTTCTCTTTTTTAAATTTACAGTTAAAAATTTTTTGTAATCCAAAAAAAAAATTTAGCCTTATTTAAAATTGTTTGAGAATGTAGAAAAACATGTTTTTTGGATTGATTCGAACCTGAACTTTCTTCAGCTTGAACTAAAAATGTTTCTTTGGTTCAAGCTGAATAAATTTCAGGTTCGACATATTCAACTTTTTTTTTAAATGTGTGCACATGACTCAATCCAAAAAAAACATGTTTTTGCACATTTTCAACAAAATTGTTACTGAGCAAAAAATTGCTTAGAACACTGTATCAGACATTTTTGAATTGCGGAAGTTTTAATTAAATGAATTTAAAAATTTTGGAAAATGTTACCAAAAGCTTCCTCTATGAGGAAGCAAAAAGTACTATATATTTTGTAACTGTTCCAATTTTATATCGGATAAACACGTCTGTCTCCAGTTTACACATTTTCAATGTGCTTTAAAATGTTTCAGCTACAAGTTTTTTTTAGGAGTATTTATTTTTAATGGTTCAGCACTTGAAACGTGTACCTTATTCATTCATAAATAATTTATTTATGTGCTATATTTTCTTTAATTATTATTCAATAATGGGACAACTTACTAATTTCAGAGAATTTTCCGCGTAACTCAAATATTGTATCTTCAGATATCGTATATTTAAATAGAAAAGGGGAAAAGGGGGAAGTTTTTGGAGAATGAGGGGAATTTCAAAAAAAAAAAAAAAAGGAGAAACAAAGAAAAAAAGGGGAAAACTGTGCATCCTGTTTATAGTTTTAAGAACTAATCCGGTGTAAGTCAGTCAAAACACTTCTGTATGCACTAAAAGTGCGACGCAGTAACTTTGGCTTACAAATTCCGCAAAAGTCCCCTGATTATGATGGTTACTTTTGTAAATCATTTTTTTTAACAATTATATTATTTGTTGAGATAAAAATTTTCTAAAATTATTTTTGGAAATCTCATGGAAAAAAAAACTTTTATGTCTGAACAAGTTTTTCATGCAACGACCCGTTTTCAAGTTAGAGCGTTATAAACAATTGAATTTGTACTAAAATTGACCTCCACGAGGAAAAAGAAAATTTTCCGACGGAGTTTAAACTTTTGTTGATTTTTATAAACAAACACGGATATTTGATATAGCTTTCGTTTTTGAAGGCGTTTTTAAAATCAGATATAAAACAAAACTTTTTCTCATAAATTTTCTTTTAATTCAAATCATTTGTTAACTATGGCCTTATAAACAATTAACTGCAAAATAATCTTTGGTCTGTCCCAGCTGCAATTTTACAGTTAAGATTCCTATTTTTTTCAGTTATTTATCTGGTAGCTTCCTGGCAATCTTTATCTCGGTCACCACTCTAAAATTATCGTTCTTTTTTTGATAACAATTGATATAATTATACAATAATTTCAGAGTTGTGACAGAGAGAAAGATTGTCAGAAAGCTACCAGAAAAATAACTGAAAAAAAATCGAAAATCTTGACTTTAAAATGCAGCTAGGACAGACCAAAGATTTTTTTGTAATTGTTTACAAGGCCATAGTTAACAAATTATTTGAAATCAAAGAAAATCTATAAGAGGAAAAGTTTTTGTTCTATATGTATCTAATTTTAAAAACACGTTCAAAAACGAAAATTGTACCAAATATCCATATTTGTCTATACAAATTGTTATTTACAAAAAAAAACTTGAGATTTTTGCAAAGTAACAAAAGTATATGTAATCAAGGTAACTTCCCCAAGATTTTTTATAAAAGTTATAGCATCGACCTTGTACAATATACACAAAGTCTTTTATTAAGAAGTTAAAAAAAATTTCACACGTTGTAAAAAAGGACCATTTTCAATACTTATATATTAACAAAAGTTTTAGCTCCGTCGAAATATTTTCTTTTTCGTCGCAGATCAAGCGTCAAATCGAAAGCCTTAATGAAAGGCTTAACAATTTAGGTTCAAATATAAAATTCACATTTTCCACACTGAACAACTTCTCATTAAATTTATATAAATTAAACAATTTCAAGTAATTTTAAATTCAAATAATCATAATATTAGATAATATCAAATTGTATCGTTTAAAATTACGGATTTCTTTCTAATTAAGGATTTTTTTTAATTTATCGTGCTTTAAAACTTGAAAATTCAAATAGTTTAAAACTGAAATATTTTATATTGGAAGCCTCAGTACTGAAACAAATTTTTTAATTTAATTGTTGAACGAAAATTTTAATTGTTCCATTTCGCTGGTTTTAATTTTTCAACTCAAATTAAAATGGTAAAATTTCAAAGGCTTTAGTGAAACGTTTTGAATCTACGAAAGAAAAACAATTATCCAGTTTTATACGAAGTTCGGAACTGTTAGTCGAAAAACTTTTCCATCACTTTGAACGTCACTTAAAATTAACATTATTGAAATTTACTACAATTCAACTTTAGAATTTTGAAAGCTATGAGTTTGTAATGTGCAATTTAATCCATTTTCAGTTTTAGACCTCAAATTAAAAATTGTTTAGTTTTCAAAGTGTTATTAAACATTTGATCTTGAGATTGCTGAATTGTCAATGTTTTAATTATAAGTGCTCGAAAGTCAGAAGAGTTCAGAATTTGAATGCTTTGATTCGCAGTTTCATTTAGAATAAATTCAAATAAAAAAAATCTTCAGCTTTTACTAAGGGACAGTCGAGGGATTTTTTTTCTAAATGTGAAGCCCGTTTTCGAATTACTTAAACTTCGTACTATAATTCTTAATAAAATCAGCCGGAACTTTGAAAAAAAAAGAAGGGAAGAATGAGGGATTAAGTGCGATTAAAGATATTTTAGGGGAAACGATGGAAAATAGGGAACAGGCACTGAACCCCTTAAACCTTTTCTATTTTTTATTCTGTTCATTACTTACAGTAAGGAACGTAAGGTTGCTGCTGACGATGCTTTGTCCAGCTTCTTGCCTATGAAGAGCAAGTTGAGCTGCTTTTGCTATGTCTCCCCCAGCAACCGCCAAACAATGACGTGCTTCAGCTGAGCTCGCTCCCGGAAACATTTCTTGCAAAAGAGCCACTTGATGCCAAGATGATTCCTGTTACAATTAATAACATCAAAATTAATTTCAAGTACAAGAATAGCTGCTATGAACATGAATATGATAATTCAAGCTAAAATTCTGCAAGAAAATATCAATGAGATTTAAAAAAAAAAAATTAACAATAATTGTCTACCTCTGCAAAGTATTCACCACTGGAGTCGCTACCAGCGTCGCTCGTTTCTGAGAGATGGTGAACCCTCATTCTTTGAGTATCTGGGGGCAACAGAGCCGCTAAACTGATGTGGCTCAGAAGATCGTGGGATTGGCCATTTTCATTTCCCTTGTTTTCTTGGCGCAAGTTGCTTTCGACGTCAAGTAGCCACTTAGAGACAGCTTCTTTCTCGATTGTGGAAAACTCAGGAAGGCAAGCGGACACCATTTCGCACAATCCATCGACGTCCAAATCTTCCTCGAGAGCACTTTCCTCCACCATGCTCACCACGTAGCTGAGCACGATGTCATCAATTAAGCTGAAGGAATTTAAACAACCATTTTCATAACTAGAATCCTTCTTTTTATTGAGTTAATGCTTGATTTAATTGCAAGTGCTATTACCTCAATTGTGCTGTGGGGACTTGTTTTCTGACGAAGTTGAACAACGATTTCTTAACAAGTTCCTCCTTCTCGTTCGTCGTTTTGCTCATTCTAATAACAGACAATTGAGCGGTTGGGTGATTGTTAGATGACACCTATTTTTCATTTATATAACTTTACATAGCTTCATGAAAAACAAATGAAAACCGTGAGTACATTCTAAACATGTAAGAGCACCCAACCACACCTGCTCTGAACTAAGTTTCACTTAAGGGACTAGTCTAGTTTCTCACTTTCAAAAAATCGATTTTTTTTTTGCCTAATTCGATAGTATACACTGAGCGAAGAATTCCCCAGTGGTTCGGGTTTACACCCCAATAGTTGGGGTGGTTTATCTTTTTTTCTGTTTCACACGAAGGATTGGTGAGCTCGCACCAACGAGTCGTGCAAGCACCCCAATGGTTGGGGTGCTCACCCGAAGCAGCAGCGGCCGAACTGGTGGGGTGCGCGCCCCAATGGTTGGGGAGCTTGCACCTATGATTGGGGATATTCGAGTCGTCCACCGCGTAGGATGTTGCGCGTTCGACGTTTGCGCATGTTCGCTAATGGCCGCAGCTGATAAACATCAGGCTCTTCCCGAATGTCACCGTTTCTAGTTTATGTCAATTTTATTATTCATGTGCGAGATGTCAGTGGAATACAGTGTAAACTAGTTATCTGGTTTTTCTTTGGATAATCATTAACAAAGGTAAGAGAAATATAAAACCTTATTTTTCCTCCAGAATTATTTCTGTATATATGCAGAAATAATTCTTCGTTAATGAACCCTCTCTAACGATTATCCAAAGAAAAACCAGATAACTAGTTTACACTGTATTCAACTGACATCTCGCACATGAATAATAAAATTGACATAAACTAGAAACAGTGTTATTCGGGAAAAGCCTGATATGTTTATCAGCTGCGGCCATTAGCGAACATGCGCAAACGTCGAACGCGCAACATCCAACACGGTGGACGACTCGAATCTCCTGAATCATAGGTGCAAGCTCCCCAACATTTGGGGCGCGCACCCCACCAGTTCGGCCGCTGCTGCTTCGGGTGAGCACCCCAATGGTTGGGGTGCTTGCACGACTCGTTGGTGCGAGCTCACCAATCCTTCGTGTGAAACAGAAAAAAAGAGAAACCACCCCAACCATTGGGGTGTAAACCCGAACCACTGGGGAATTCTTCGCTCAGTGTACTATTCGGAGAAGAAGTTCCCAGAGCTATGAGAGTATGAAAAATTAAATTTTATAACCAAAAATCAGTTGTCAAAACTTTAAAAGCGTTTTTCTCAAAACTGCATTTTCAAAAACGGCTGCAATTCTAGCCCAAAGAAAAATTAACGAATCGATTTGAAATTTTGCACGAATGATCGTAACATGTTTTTACATACCATGAACTAGGATCTTTTCGATATTTCAAAAAATATAAATTTGTCGAGCAAAAAACGAGAATTTTTTTAGCGTTTTTTGGTAAAAATTTGAATTTTTCGTTCAAAACGCTGCCATTTTTTCAATTTTCAATATTTGCAAAAGATCCTAGTTCTTGGTACGAGGAAAGTAATCTAGTTCAACGTGAAAATTTTTGTTTTGTTGAGAAACTGGCATTCTGAAGACCTCTACAACTGCAGCCGATTTACAACTTCATTTTTGGATGACTCGACATCGGAGTATATAACTCGGCTTACAGTCGATATTTTTTCATGAAATTTTGTGTATTAACTTGACAATAGTATCTGAATATATCCTCAAAATTGTAAAATATTTGACCGCATGGTTTTTTTTATGAGTCCCGAAAAATCACCTCCATTTTCCGTCCGAGAAACTAGACTAGCCCCTTAAAAGAGTAGGCTAAAGTTTGTAGCCTAGAAATTATGTTTTTAGGATGCCTCCTGAGTATTTTTACTGAATACGAAAAAAATCGTTAGGCCTCCTTTTAAAATATCTCAATATTTGTTGTTTTATGATCAATTCATGTGATTTTTCCTGAAAGAAATAAGTAAGAAGTAATGTTTTCTCTGCTAAAAACCTTAAATTAGGCGTCCAAAAAAGCTCTAATGTGATTAATATTTATTAACTTTCCGTTCTCTTTTAGATTCTAAGAAATGTGTGAAAGACATGAGTTTTATTTCAATGATACGCTTCTCGTGCATTTTATGTAAAAGTTATAAAAAAAATGCTCATGAATTTCCCAACAATTTCAAAATAGAAAAAAATTGTTCTAGTGTAAATAGTTCAGAAGTTATTTCGTTTTTAAATGATCTTTTTGTGAATAAAATGTTAAATCTTTTAGTTTTCGCACAATATTTTGTCTACTGTACATCCTCGACTAAAATGTTATGAATGTCAATTAAAGTAAATAAAATTATCCTCAAAAACTAAAAAAGAGCATTGATTCCAACTCTCATAGAACAGAAATTATAGTCTCTTATAGTAGGCTGCTTTTTATGGAATTTTATTATAGATGGCATTTTTTATTGAAAAAGTCAGTACTTTTCACTGTTTTCTTTAACTCCGTGCTTGGGACAACAAATTGTTAGAAGTTTTGCATCGTGGGTTACTAAATCTTTTCGAAATTTGAAAAGTAAATGAGCTTTCGCATGACATTATAGAATAAGAAATTCATCAGGTTTTTATATATAATTAGAAAAAGCATTAATAATGATGTTAGAGGGATGTTGTTTGTCTGAGTAATATAAGTTTATAAAAATAAATATATGTAGTTGGTAAAATTGACATACTTTAGACCAAAAAGTAGAATTAGTTGTTAAAATTCCTTTATTTCTGCTGTCGACGTTTCGAAAACTAGATCCGTTTTCCTCATCAGGACGTGAATTTCAGGTTACATGTCACATTTCAAAGTTCATCAAGCATCTTAAATTAATATTTAAAAAAAAATTTTTAATCTTATTCCTCGTCTTCATCTCTTATAAGCTTCATTTTTTTTGTATGAATTTTTGTTAACTTCTTTTTAAACTTAATTTGTTTAATCTTATTCTATAATTCGTACTTTTAAAAATTTAATAATTTATTTAACATTGTTAAAAAGTCAGAGCTTCTAAAACTGTTGACTTTTTAACAATGTTAACTAAATTATTAAATTTTTAAAAGTACGAATTATAGAATAAGATTAAACAAATTAAGTTTTAAAAGAAGTTCACAAAAATTCATACAAAAAAATGAAGCTTATAAGAGATGAAGACGAGGAATAGGATTCTAAAATTTTTTTAAATATTAATTTAAGATGTTTGATGAACTTTGAAATGTGACATGTAACCTGAACTTCACGTCCTGATGAGGAAAACGGATCTAGTTTTCGAAACGTAGACAGCAGAAATAAAGGAATTTTAACAAATAATTCTACTTTTTGGTCCGAAGTATGTCAATTTCACCAAATACATATGTTTATTTTTATAAAAAGCAGTTACCAAAATTCGATTAATAAATTTGTAAAAGGAATTCCATAACAATCAGCCTACTATGAGATACTATAACTTTTGTTCTATGACAGCTAGAATTTGTTTTATTTGTTGTTGTTGTAAAGATCATTTAATCTACTTTAGTTAATCTTAGGGTGCACAGTATTCTCCTCTTTTCTTAGTTTCCCCTTTTTTCTTGCAATTTGTCTTTTTTCCCCCCCTGTTCGCAAAAAATTTCCCTTTTTCCCATTTTCTCTTTAAATATACAATATTTGAAAATACAATCTTTGAATCACGCGGAAAATTCTCTGAAATTACTAAGTATACCCATTACTGAATAATAATTGAAGCAACTGTAGCACTTAAATAAATTATTTATGAATAAATAAGGTACACGTTTCAAGTGCTCAACTATTAAAAATAAATACGCTTAAAAAAAAATTTGATGCTGAAATATTTTAAAGCATGTTGAAAATGTGAAAACTGGAGACAGAAGTTGTTATCCAATATAAAATTAGAATAGTTACAAAATATATAGTACTTTTTAAATAAGTATTAGAAGGTGAACACTTTTCAGTTGAAAGCCTAACGATTTTCTTCATATTCGGTAAAACTACTCAAGAGACATTCTCAAAACATAATTTCTGGGGTAAAAAATTGCTCTTTTAAGTAAAACTTGGTTCAGAACAGGCGTGCAGCCTTTTAAATTATAATTACTTGAATAAAAATAATTTTTGTTTGTGAAACTTGAAAATTCTTAAAATATTGTACTATAAACTTTAAAATGTTGGTTAAATCTTTAAACTTCTTTTTAATAAAAATACAAAATCCAGTCGAGAAATGTTTGATAAGATTTTTCATATTATAATTTTTTACTTTTAGTATTTATTAATTTTGAATTTATGAAAACATGTTTTCAATTTTAGATAAAAAGGGTGCATTGAAGCTAAATGAGTATTTAATATTATCAACTAACAAAACTAAGTGATTTAATTACAATTTGAAAAAGCAGTTTCAACTTTTTGAAGATTATAATACAAGTAATCTTTACATTGGAAAAATTCAACTGTTTATAAGAAAATATTTGGATGTGAATGGCTTCAAGAATTAACCATCTTAAATAAAAAACATTCATCTTGTAAAATGACAAAAATATATACAAATTGAGGTTTACAATTTTGGAAAGAATAATAATTTTTTTTAAGTAAAAATAGATCTTATATTGTATATAGTATATACAAAGAAAAACAAGAAAAAAATTGTAATCAACAAATTTAGTTGATCCACTCAATTTGAAATTCAAAAATGTATTTCTGACCTGAAAAATTCTCGACTCTCAAAAAATGTATAAAATTGACCCAAAATTGAAACTGATAAACGGAATAAAAAAATGATGAAATCCGGAATTTTGTCAATTAAATTTAAGTCGACACGAAACTTCCTCTCATTTAATACAAACACAAAGTTTCTATCAAGAAAATCAATCACACGTCTAGGCCAATAACAAAATTGCACTGCATCTCAAACAAAGTAAACCGCCTGAAAATTGTTGTATAAAATAATATTAATCGAGTGTTAGGTTAAGAGACGCAATATCGCAACAGAGATCACTTGTCGAAGGACGAAAGACATATTAAAGAATCTAAGCGACATTCGGCGATTAAAAATCACTGGCACTTGTCACTTATTTCATTCGGTGCTCAAAAACTCAAAATCAGGATCCAAAAGAAGCCTCGAATGGGCTAAAAAATGACAGCTCTATGCAGAAGTAGCGCCGGTGTCGTCGAGGTTTGCCAAGAAAAGCCTCCGATTTTTCTTTCCACTGGGTTGGAATGCATTTTTCGAGGAGGAAAATGCGTACTAACCTGTGGCTGTCAGAAGAACGAGGAAAACACATTCACTCAAGTCTTTGCGACGAAACAATTAACCGATAACGATCTCGTATATAAACAAGTTTACGTGATTTGACAGCTCGATGTATCTCAGGGATGTCGTGGACGGTGGCGCCACCTGGTGAACTTCGCAAGGGATGCTGGGTCATTTTCTCGACCCAAGAGTCCAAGACCACCGATTGCAAGACCCGAGTCCGAGTTGTGGATGAAGGGATTGCGAGGAGGGGAGAAGGGGACCGCTGATAGTAACATGCCTCCTCGATTCCCTCGTCACGTGATTACCTTTCTTCGGGGGAGACCTTTCTTGGATCGCAGCAGGAAAATCAATACGGTACGGTTATTTTACTTTATATTCAACCCCAGCACAAGTCGCGTGATATTCTCGCTGCTCTGGCACTCTCTGATACGAAATCGCGCGCAACCTAGTTTTGCTGATGTTTCGTCGAGGGTGGGTGCCTGTCTGTAGGGCGGTTTTTGACCTTCCCCTTCCTTCTCTGAGTAAAAGTAATCGACCGGGAGTTGATTTCATCCCCGAGCTGGAATATAAACGAGATTTAACCTCCGATTTCGGCAGGAATCAGAACTCTTCACAATTGCATAACTTTAAAATTGTTAAAATTTTTTTGTAATTGTTTAAATTGCAAAGAGTTACAATTGTAGCATTTGGATGATTTTTAAAATCAAAAGTCAAGTCTGCATTTGTAAATATTCCTAATTGAAATATTCAGAATTATAAACTCTTCAATTTAAGAAAATTTAGAATTCAAAGTTCTGCAGTTTTGAAGAGTTACAATT
>CAKNXH010002426.1:214139-227971 GCA_932178445.1 Andricus quercusramuli
GAAATTTCGAAAGTAAATCATCAAAACTACAGACTTTTTAATTCTAAATTTTTAAAATTATAAACACTTCAATTTAAAAAAATTTAGAATTCAAAGTTCTGCAGCTTTGAAGAGTTACAATTAAAAATTCTCGATCCTCGAAAATATATGTTGAATTATTAATTTTTTTTATAATTGTTTAAATTGCATAGAGTTGCAATTCAAAACAGTTTAAGTTTATAGATAAATAGAAATAATACTGCTAGCGTTTGGATGATTTTGAAGATCAAAAGTCAAGTATGCATTTGTAAATATTCCAAATTGAAGAAATTTCGAAAGTGAATCATCAAAACTACAGACTTTTTAATTCTAAGTTTTCAAAATTATAAACTCTTCAATTTAAAAAAATTTAGAATTCAAAGTTCTGAAGTTTTGAAGAGTTACAATTAAAAATTCTCGATCCTCGAAAATGTATGTCGAATTGAAAATTATTCAATTTTTAAGATTTATATTTCAACCGTGTGTACACATTTTTTTGAATAGTTAACTATTCCAACAAAATGTTTCAAATTACATAACTTAAAAATATCAATAATAAATATTAAACATTGAGTAATTTGTAATCATTATATATTTTGAAAATTTCAGAATTTTCAATTGCAAATCAAAATTGAAGAATTTTTAATTGTAAAACTTAAAACATGCATAAGTAAATTTAAATTTACACAATAAAAAAATCTTCCATTTTAATTATTTATAATTTAAATTTCTCCAAGATTTTCAATTAAGGATCCTTTAATTTTGAATGTGTATGATTTTAAAGATAAAAAGTCAAGTTTTCAATTATAAATCTTCCAAATTGAAGAAATTTCGAATTTATATAATAAAAATTACAGAATTTCAAATTGTAAATTGTTCAAATTGTTACTATTGGGAACTGTTTAATTTTAAAGATGTATGAATAAAAATTGTTAGCTTTTGATGATTTTGGTTATCAAAAGTCAAGTTTTCATTTCTAAATCATCCAAAATGAAGAAATTTCGAAAATAAATAATTAAAATTACAGAATTTTTAATTGTAATATTTTAAAGTTGAAAACTCTTCAATATAAAAAGATTTATAGAATTCATAGCAATTTTGACGAGTTATAATTGAAAATTCTTGAATTTTGAAAATATTGAATTACAAATTACTCGGTTTTCAAGATTTATATTTTAAAGGTACCACATTTTTTTGAATAGTTAACTATTCAAAAAAAAATGTGCCAAATAATAAATACCGAAAATTGAGTAATTTGTAGATAATTCTATATTTTTAGCATTCCAGAATTTTCAATTGCAAATCAAAATTAATCAATTTTTAATTGTAAAACTTAAAAGAAGCATAAGTAATTGTAAATTGACAGAATTAAAAATTCTTCCATTTTAATTATTTACAATTTAAATTTCCCCAAGATTTGCAATTGAGGATCCTTTATTTTTTAATGTGTATTATTCTGAAGATAAAAAGTCAAGTTTTGAACAATAAATCTTTCAAACTGAAGAAATTTTGAATTTATATCATAAAAATTACACAATTTTAAATTGTAAATTGTCAAAATTGTTACAATTGGAAACTCTACAATTCTAAAGATGTATAAATAAAATTTTTGATGATTTTAGTGATCGAAAGTCAAGTTTTCATTTCTAAATCATCCAAAATGAAGAAATTTCGAAAATAAATCATAAAAATTACAGATTTTTTAATTGTAATCTTCTAAACTGAAAACTCTTCAATATAAAAAGATTTATAGAATTCATAGCAATTTTGAAGAGTTATATTGAAAATTCTTTAATTTTGTAAATATCGAATTACAAATTACTCGGTTTTCAAGAGTTATATTTTAAAGGCACGTACACATTTTTATAATAGTCAACTATTTAAAAAATGTTTCAAATGACATACATATATGTACCATTAAAATGTAAGTAATAAATAATAAAAATTTAGTAATATATACACAGATCATTTTATATTTTCAACATTCCAAATTTCTCAATTGCAAATCAAAATTAATCAATTTTTAATTGTAAAACTTAAAAGATGCATAAGTAATTGTAAATTGACACCATTAAAATTTCTTCCATTTTACTTAGAGATGAAAACGATTAAATAGATTGATTTATTGAGTACTATGTCACTGGGATAATTGCGTTTTCAAAAATGGGGAAAATATTTCAAGGACCAGTTTCAGAGGAATTTCTCCAACATGTGCTTTTTACGACCCTAGACAGTCTCTTGTCTAGGAAGGGGTGTCCACTTAAAGAGGTTGGACTTCACTGTTATTTGAGTTCTTATGAAAATGCGTGCCAACCAAAATCTGTCAATTTCTAATGTAGTTTTCGTTTCTTCTCATGTTTTTTCCTTTTAAAAAATGCATTCAGACGGAGAAAGAGAAAGGAAATGAGAGTGAGGATGGCTTGGTTGTCTCATTTCCAATTCTCTCCCTCTTTTTTCCTCTAGTTATATACTTGTCTCTAATGAGCCGATTACAATGTTTTTTTGGAAACATATTTTGAGGCCTTTCTATGCAATTCTTTTTCATATATTGAGCTGTTCGAATATGTTTCTTAAAAAGAACTGAATGTTGGATTCATAATGTCTCTGAGTCTTTTTGTTCAAAAATGGAATTTTTGCACAGATTTACTTGATAATATTGTGTTTCTAAATGTTCTCCTTAAAAAAATTATTTACAATTTAGATTTTCCCAAGATTTGCAATTGAGGATCCTTTAATTTTTAATGCGTATTATTTTGAAGATAAAGACAAGTTTTCAATCATAAATCTTCCAAATTGAAGAAATTTCGAATTTATATAATAAAAGTTACAGAATTTTAAATGCTAAATTGTCAAAATTTAAAATCCTTTAATTTTGAAGATTTGTAAAAAAAATGATTGGATTTTGATGATTTTTATGATTCTGATGATCAAAAATCAAAATTTAAATTCTAAGCCATCCAAACTGAAAAAAATTCCAAAATAAATCATTAAAATTACATAATTTTCTAATTGTAATCTTCTAAAGTTGAAAACTCTTCAATTTAACAAGATTTATAGAATTCAAAGTTTTGAAATTTTTAAGAGTTATAATTGAAAATTCTTGAATTTTCAAAATATTGAATCACAGATTACGCAGTCTTTCAAGATTTATGTTTTGAAGGTACAGAAACATTTTTTTTTAATATTTAACTCAAAACTTGTACGAGTAATTGTAAATTGACACAATTAAAAATTCTTCAATCTTAATGATTTAAAATTTAAATTTCTCCCTCGATTTCTCCAAGATTCGCAGTTGAGGATACTTTAATTTTTAATGAGTATAATTTAAAATAATGTCGTTCTGAAAGTTTTTTAAATAGTTCAATTTTGAAGAGTTACATTCCAAGACTTCAATTTTAAAGATATATAAATAAAATTTGGATGATTTTAAAGATGAAAAATAAAATTTTCAATTATAAATCTTTCAAATTGAAAAAATTTCGAATTTAAGTTATAACAGTTAGAGAATTTTAAATTGTAAATATACCTAAAAACTCTTCAAATTTAAAGATTTACAATTCAAAGTTATACAATTTAAAGTACTATAAAATATAAGTAACAATAAAAAAATAAAATAAAAACAATGTCTACATACCTTTAAAATATGAATCTTAAAAATTCATTAATTTTTTATTCTATGTTTTCAAAATTCACGAATTTTGAATTGTAACTCTTTAAAATTGCAGAACTTCAAACGATAAATTTCTTAAAATCGAAGAGTTTTTAACATTTAAAATTAACAATTGAAAATTCTGTAATTTAATTTTGATATTTCTATAATTTGGTAGATTTAGAATTCAAAACTTGACTTTTGATTTTCAAAATTATCCAAATTTAGGAATTTTTATTTATACATCTTTCAAATTGAAGAATCTTGAAGTGTAACTTTCAAAAATTCAAGAAGTATTTAAATTGTAAAGAGTTACAATTGAAAACTCTTTATCTTTAAAGATTGATAAATAATCGTTCTAAAATTTAAATGATTTTGAAGATCAAAAGTCAAGCTTTCTTCTCTAAATCTTCCAAATTGAAGAAATGTCGAAAGTATATCATAAGAACTACAGAATCTTTAATTGTAAACTTTCAAAGTTAAAAACTCTTCAATATTAAAAAATTTACAATTAATTCTGCATTTTACATTCTAAAGATATGCACTTTTTTAATAGTTAACTGGTCCAAAAAAATGTTCCAAATGACATACCTTTAAAATATAAATCTTGAAAATTCAGTAATTTCAGGGTTCACAGCGTAAAAGGAGCTCAAAAAAGGGGAAATAGGGTAATTTTTTCACGAAAAAGGGGAAACATAGGGGAAAGATTAAACATTTATTTTCACATGTCGAAAAGAAAAAACAATCTTTTGATAACAAATGTTACATTTAAAAAAAAATTTCAATGATGTTTCAAAGATTTCTGCCATTAAAGAATTTATTTTTGAAAATTGGATACTTTCAATGTAAATTTGAAACTACTCTCTTCAGTAGAGCGAAATGAAAATACTAAAATTAGTCGAATCGTTGGGGTTACAATTTGTGGGTCGACATCCAAAATAAGTGAAGAAACTAATTTTTTAATGGGTACATACCTTCAGTTTTCTTTTTGAAATTTACAATTAACATTTGTGATAATTCGAAAAAAAATTGCCTTATTTAATTTTTTTAAATGTACTAAAACATGCTTTTTGGATTGATTCGAACCTGAAATTTCTTCAGCTTGAACCAAAGAAACATTTATTATTTTTTATTCATGAGAAACATTTTTTTCGTGGTGTTTATAACGTTCCAAAATCGCAAAAAAGATAGGGAATCCCAAAAATCCTAACCTACGACAACATTTTTCTCCGAAAAACCAAAATAAAAATAAGATAAGTTCTGAACAAAATAGTTCAATTGTTGAATTAAGAACATCAGCTTTTAACCAAAAATGGAATAGTTACATTTTCGTTTCGAAAAATTAATTTTCAATTGAAAAAACTGAATTTTTGCCCAAAGTGTTGAATGGTGATGCCTGAAAGAAGAATTTTCTACAATGCAGTTGATTTTTCAACACAAAAATATGAATTTTCAATTAGAAAGTTAATTTTCAACCAAAAATTAAAATTTTTAGTTAAAAAACCTAGTTTTTAACAAACAAAAGAAAACTTTAACTGAAATCATGAATTTTTAACTGAAAAATGACGAAAGAATGAATTTTTTACAAATTACATAAATTTTTAACCGAATATTTGAATTTTAAAAATAAAAAAGATCAATTTTGAACCAAAAATGGAATTGCTACATTTTCATTTAAAAAAAAAACTAATTCTCAAATGAAAAAAATAATTTTTTACCAAATTATTGAATTTTTGAGCAAAAAAAAAACTAAAAAAATTTACAATATATGTATCTGAATTTTTAACTCAAGAATATAAGCTTTCAATACAAGAAATAATTTTCAATCAAAAATTTCAATTTTCAGTTTGCAAAAATGAATTTTTAACAAAGTAGTTTGATTTTCAACCCAAAAGACAGCTTTTCAACAAAATAAATATATTTTCAACCAAATAGTTATATTTTTAACCAACTTCCCGACAAAAGATATAACTTTTGAACGAAATTTGAACTTGCAACAAAATAGTTGAATTCTCGACTAAAAAAGTTCAATTTTTAAACACAAATGGAACAGTTCAATTGCGAGTTTGAAAAAATTAATTTTCAACGAAAAAAAAAAGTTTCAACAGTAGTTAAATTTTCAAGTGAAGATTTAAAAAAATTAGAAATTGCTCAAGTTAGAACATTCAAAGTTGCAGTTGATGTATGTATACTCGGGGTAGGCGTGACACTACCCGATTCGGGTAGTGTTTCTTGGTGGATAGTTTCTTGTAGTAAATAACTACAAGAATGGGTTCACCACACCCACGACGAGCCAACAGCACGCAGTGATCCCGAACGGTCACCCATCGAAGTACTAACCGCGCCCAACACTGCTTAACTTCAGTGATCTAACGAGAACTGGTGTTGTCAGTGTGGTATGGCCGTTGGCCATGAATGAATTTGGAATATTCCATTTTTTAATTAAGTATTTAACTTTTTACATTCAAACTAAAATGTGTTAATCTTCTAATACTTGTTTGAAAATTACTGTATATTTTGTAACTGTTCCAATCTTATATTGGATAATAACTTCTGTCTCCAGTTTTCACATTTTCAAGTTGCTTTAAAATGTTTCATCTTCAAATTTTGTTAAGAGTATTTATTTTAAATGGTCTGCACTTGCAACGTGTACCTTATTTATTCATAAACAATTTATTTGAATGCTATAATTGATTTAATTATTATTCAATATTGGGTAAAATTTCAAATATCGTATATTTGAAGAGAAAAGGGGAAAAAGGGGAAGTTTTTTGAGAATAGGGAAAAAAAGGGAATTTCAAGAAAAAAGGGGAAACGAAGAAAAAAAGGGAAGACTGTGCACTGTGCTATTTTCACATTTTTTGAAACAGTTATATATTCCAACAAAAAAACGGTTCAATCGACCTACATTTAAAATATAAATCTTGAAAACTTTAGTAAAATCTTAATCTTTAATTTTATGTTTTCACAATTCAATAATTTTCAATTGTAAGTTCTTAAATTTGGATGATCAAAAGTCAAATCTTCAATTCTAAATCTTCCAAATGGATCAAACTCCAAAGGTAAATCATCAAAAATAAAAAATCTTCAAATTAAATGATTTACAATTCAGCATTCTACACTTTTAAAGAGAAATATTTTTCCTTCTCTCCCTGCTGAAAATAAGAAGATCCTATCCTTTTGGATCATTTTGAATCTTCATGATATAAAGAGATAGAGAAAATGTATCCCATTCTATCTCTGTATCAATCTAAATTCACGTCTATTTTTTACAATACCGTCTTTTCTACCTCAGCCTGTCCTTTATCTATCCAGGTCAATCTTTTTCTATCTCTCTGTTAATCTAAATTCCCGTTTATCTTTTTCAATACCGTCTTTTCTACTTCATTCTGTCCTACTTCTATCAGCGACTATCTCTTTTTCTTTCTTAGTCTGAATCCACATCTATCTTTTTCAATGTCCTCTTCCATTTTCATGGTATTATACATCTATCAACTTTTATCTTTTTCTGTCTATTTTTTAATCTATAAATTTACGTTCATCTTTTTCAATACCCTCTTCTCCATCTCATCCTATCCTTAATCTAGCCACGTCAATATTTAAATTTGCCCGAATTCTGCTTTCTGATTCTTTGAAACGAATTGGTCCAGAGAGAATTGAATGCTTGTCAATTCGCTTTAATTTGTGGTCGAGGTCATTAAAAAAAAAAAAAAAATAATAAAAATTGCATGCCTTTAGACTCGAACCAGCGATCTCAAGTTTATAAAGTCCAGAGGGCGACCACTGAGCTACGGGACTCATTGATATTTATTTACAACTGATCCTTTATGCCCAGCGCGTTGGTTAAAGCTTACGAATTCGATTGAATAGGCCAGTCTTTAACTGTATTCGCGCTGGCGAATTCTGGCGAATCGGGACTTGACATAAAATCTCGGCGAATCTAAATAAATTGGAGGACACTGAAAATAATTCGTGCTGACGCATTCAAATGAATTAGATCCCCTGGACATTTTTCGCTGAATTCGGGCGAATAGGATATTTGAAGACTTAATTACTTTTCGCGAATTTACCACCATCTCCAATTCGAGATTGCCGCAAAGCAAGATTCACGGGGGCTCCTGGCAAATTCTTCTCAATTCGTCCCAATTAGTTTCTTTTTACTGGGATATAAGCATATACGTCACACTGTCTTTATGGTACGTGGTCAATATTTACCACATATGTTAAATTAATTTTTGTTAAGAGATAGAATGAACTGAAGAAAAAGATAGCGTAGAGCGAAAGATAGCGTTCATGGATGTACAGTGACCCATTGAGAGAGATAGGAAAGTTCTATCTTTTCGTATCCCCCCATTTATATATTTTTTCAATCTTTCTACTTCCAGCAGGGCTATACACTGCATTCTACTTTTTTTATTGTTTATTTTTGTACAAATTATATTATAATTATTGGTATTTTACAAATTCGTTTATTTTAACATTAGATCCGGTTTTTGGCTTTTAAAGAACTAAACAAAAGTTAATTAACATTGATACATTGCCAAAACTAATTATGGATTAAAAAAATATAAAAAATTATACTTCTTATACGGGAAAACAAATAAAATTATTCTGATGACGATTTATTCAAAAGTCATATAGTTACAGATATTCTTACAATGTACGTGCTCTTTCTGATCGTCATGATTCAACGTATTCCTTAATAATCGTTGACATTTGAAATGTCGCAGATTTTCGAGGGCAAAAAATATTCACAAAACACAAAATAATTTTAAATCGTGCCTAACAACTAAAGTGGAATCTAATCAAATCCACAACAAGACTTCTGCAAAAATTCAAATTAAGATTTGCTTCAAATAAATGTATCATATGTGAAAGTCTACCATAAAATTAAAGATTTCTAGATGTTTGCCTTTAAACTTGTCATGGTGAAAAATAATGCGTTTTTCTGAGGGACGTCCACATATATTATAAACGTTGAACGTAATAAATCCAAAATATGACGAAACCTCTTTTCAATTACAGACAAACGAAAGAATAACAAATCATGAAAAAGAAAGTTCTAATATTCACCTGGCAAAACCAAAACTGCTTACCAATTTGTAATATCCAAAGATTATAAGCGATTTAAAAATTACGACTTATATCACATCTACTTTATACAAAAAGTAATCAAAATTAAACTGATAGTAAGATTAAACACAGGCATATCTCGTTCAAAAAAGTTATTGAAATGTCAGCAATTAAGAAAGAAAAATAAGAATAAGGAGCGTGATGTTGACTGTACAAACAATTATCACGAAAATTTTGATTTTAAGTAATACCTATTAGTATTCTAAAGTTTGGTTTTACAAAAAAGAAAATATTAAAAAATAGAAGAAAATCATAGGTGAAGCCTGTGCACTGCGATCTTTCGTAAGAAGATGGCTCAAACCTATTTCATCACTATAACGTCCTATCTTTGTTCGGCCTCTTTAACTTTTCCGTTGGCGGTTTTTCTGTCCCTTTATATGCTTCTGTCTCTCTTGTCGTTCCTTTTTCATCCACCTCATCATCTTCACAGTCTTCACTATTGTACGATCTCCTTGACTCTTTTCTTTCACCAGCGCTTGAATCTGGTTCTAAATACTCGACAATAGCCTGTTCCTTTTCCATAGAGTCTATGAGTGCGAATTCCATCTGGTCCTGACTTTCCCCATGCGTCAAGTCTGGAGGGCCATCCATGTTAACAAAAATCAAGTCCTGCTCATCAGAGTCTTCTACACTACCACCTGGATCCTCTTCTTCATGGAAATTCATGAGATTGTTGTCAGAGAACATTTCGGTGGGACTTACGGGTATGTCAAGGGATTCAAGTTTTACTGTTGCGGTCGGAGAGGCTGGAGAGGTAGGTCGTTGCAGGCGAATTTTTGTAAATGGTCTTGATTCTGTCGCTTCTGAAGTGCGTCGTTTTTTAGCGCGTTTAGGACTAGAAATTATTGTTGCTGGGCTAGAAGAAGGCTTATTTTCTTTTATTTCGGATACCGTTCGTGTGGGGACTGGCTGAGCTGCTGGTTTCGCTTGGGGTATCAGTACAGGTGGGCTTGAGATCTAAAAGAGCAAAATATGCAAATGAAATAGAGAAATACGTGTGCATGCAAAGTATCAAGTCGATTAGGTAAGTGGATGTGTGTCAAAACAGGAAAACAGTTTGAAAAATAGAAAGAAAATGAGTTTAATGTACCTGTGAGGGACCTGCCAATCCTTTAACTTGAAGGGCCTCTGCAGCATTTAGAAGCTGGGGTAGTTTTTCATGTGCGACGTTCACCTCTCCTCGGTACATGAACTTGACTAGCGCCTCGACTTCCCAGAATTTGAGATCCTTCATTAAAATAATAGGATGCTGGCAGGGATTCTCGCGAAGAAGTTCTGCCAAGTAATCGCTACAAGAAGAAAGAATCATCTTGTGGCACTTCAACGAGCGACCCTCGCATGCCAAAGTCACGTCGACGAACTGCTCTGCATCCAAAAGTGAGGGGAAACTGTTCTGCAAGTTACTGTGGTAACTATTCCACCTCAGACGCACCTGGACAATTTTTAATAAATAAAAAATAAATGAGAAGCTTTTTCGAAATCAACAACCACACAGTAAATTTTATAGAAGAAAATTACTTCAGTAGCTTTTTGAGGAATCGTAGCTTGCGAAACTCCTTGTGCACTTTGTTCAGATGGCATATTGATAGTGGTCGATGCCACTTGTTTGGCTTTCAGTGGTATCGTTTTCAAAACTAGCGTCTTTGGTTGTTTTTGGCTTTGCTGATTCAAAGACCCTATTACTGGTGCGCTATTTCTGAGCTGTTTAACAAACGTCTGTGCAGAGATTCTCGGTCTCTGAACGGCTAAAGTCTTATCTCGTGGCGGCAACTGTGCAACTGAAATTAAATTCCACTTTGCTTACAAAAAAAGGATTTTCTCAAAAAAAGTGAAACTCATTCAGTTTAGACCCTTTTTACAGTATTCTTTTAGGTCTAATCGATTATCTTGAGGAGATCAAATATTAATTTTATTTGGGGCAAATTCGAGGATTACATGTAACTTTTGCAATCGGTATACAATATAAGTAATTAAAATAATTTCGCCATCACCTGCAATCAGAGACATTAAATTAATAATTTAAAATCTATCATATTCACATTGAAATGTTTTACGGTAGCTGTACTATAGCTTTATTTAAATTTGAATATAAGAAATTCAAGGCTACTTCTCAAGCTTTTCTTATTATTTTCAAATTGAAGTCTTCAAAACACAATTTTTTCAAATTTACTTAAAATACAATAATATTTTGAATTTAAAGCACCTAAAATTCAAAGTTGAACCACTTTAAATTCGAAAGTTTAATATCGTACAATATCAAAGTAGGTATTCAATATTCTATAATTTAAAGTATAGTTAATACTACATTTTTAATTTCAACTTCCTGAATATAACAATTTTTAATTTTCTAACTATTTAAAATTAGAATTGTCTCATTTTCAATAGCAGAATTTTAATTATCAATTTTGTAACATTTTCAATTCAAAATTAGCTCAAAAAAAAAATCCATTTGCAAAAAACTTTCAATTAAACCCGTACCATCACACCGCCTTTTAGTGACAACAGTCTTACAGAATTTCTTGAAAATTTCCTGACCCGTTTTGAATTCCCAGCCTTCTCCTAACCCCGAAAATTTTTTCAAAATATTCGAAATTTATTTTAAAAATTGCTATATAAACTATTTTTGTATGCATTACATAAAGTGCGCAATACCACTAAAATGTTTTATCAGTTTTTGGCCTAAAACACTACTTTTTAATTTGTTTAAAAATTTCTTTCTTTTAAAATGAGTCTTGAATATTTTTAATTTGTGCCGAAAACTTCTATACAAGAATAGAGATAAACGAAACTTACCCTGTGGAATTCGCGATATAATTGGTAAAGTTGTTGGTACCAGTGGTGGTATACTATTCGCAAGGTTTTCTTCACCTAAATCAGCATTGACGTTTACAAATGCAACTGGTTGAGTTTTGGTACTCCCTTCCTTAGCATATTCGTCCACTGTAAATAAAGATTAGTTTTTTAAACATAATACTATCATATTATTTTTCAAACCTCTCTTTCACAGTTTTAACCCTCGGAGCTCACACTGGGTCACTCAGACCCACATATCGATTTTAGTCGAGAATATCCTTAAGTCAGTTTAAAAATTGGCGGGCCTGAGACCCCTTAGTGGTATTTTTGGGTCCTAACTATGCGTCCACCCCCCGTACAGTGAAGTACCCAGTGAAGTAGTCAGTCTCAATAAAAATATAAATTATTCGTGTATGTTGTCAAAAATGAATTTTTTATACGTTTCTTCCAAAAATAAACGTTTTTTTACCTTCAAAATTACCTCCGTCCATCCGCAAAATAAACACATTTTTGGAAAATTTAAAAAAAAAGTACCTGCAACTCATAAAAATTGCTCAAACTGTGCATTTGTTTATAAAATTTGTTTACAACAATGAGAAATGCATTTATTTTTGTTTGTTCATATTTGTATATTACTTGAATTGGATTGAAAACGAAAATGACTTCATAAATATCCAAAACCATTCAAAAATCACGTGCCATTGCTTACAACAATACAATTGATAACACATTTTTAATTGATAACAAAATATCAATTTACGTTCCGCCAATGTTTATTTATCGAATACACATTAATATCAATCATTCTGAATTAAGTACATGTTATTAAAGCAACCATATCTTAAATTTTTGAATTTTTTCAACTTTATATTTAAATGAAGTAAAAATGTCTTTTTAAAATCAGCAAAATAAACCAATTTTTTAAAAGATAAAGTGAAATAATATTTTTGCTTCATTCCAACACATCTTGAGAATACAAAAAAGAATTTTCAGTCAGAATTATCAAAAATGGAATTTTTGTTAGAAAAACTTTCTCAAATGATTTTGTGTGTGTGTAAATAATTGCAATGACATATTCAAACTACTCAAATTGATTCGAGAATATTTAGAGTATATTCGAGAATTTTTTCAAATTGATCGGATAAGTATTTGTGAAATGACAGACAATCAAAAAGTGTGTAGGGTCACATTGACCCAGAGTGTTCTTCGTGATCGAAAAATAGGTGTGAGCTTCGATGGTTAGTGCATTATTTAAACGGTATCGAAATTAGGGTGGTCCAAAAACAGATATTTGTGATACAAGAGCGCAAAATAGGTGATTTCTTTAAAGTTATAAGTATTAGTTTTATAAGATGTTTCGTGTTGAATTCGAAGTTATTGATATTGAATACTAGATTCTGATTATTAGAATCTTGCATAAATTTCTCACTGTGTGGCGGTGAACTTTCTCCGACCTCGAAAATGGAGTATTTTTCAGTTGTTGGAGTACCAGTCCGGATGGGATTCGCACTTGTTGATCTTGATTCGTTGCGATGAGTTTCTCGTGAATTTGATGACTTTAAAACGATCGATTCAGTGATTAAATTACTCACTATTTTCTTATTTTGTAAAGACTCATCAGTGTTGCCTTCGAGAACGGTGGCTGCTTTCGACCCACTGTGTCGTTTATCACTGTGTATCGCAGAATCATTTGCTGAAGTTCTTCCAAGGCTATGTCCAGTGTAGGACTTTGGATCAGGCAACTGTAAATACGATGCTATTTGCTTCGGCATAGCGCCAAATTTATTAATCCCGATTACCTGCCTTGTGCACCTCCCGTTCTGGTAATTCAAGAAGAAATTATGTGAAACGGTGTCCTTTGGCCGCAAATCGCAGTATTTTTTAACGATAGCGTAGTATTCCCCAACAATGGTGAAGGAACGTACCAGCTTGTTTTTCATTTTTGGAAGTGTAACCAGAAACATTGAATTAAAATCTTTCACATCGTCAACTTTAATATTGTACAGTTCATCTCTCCTGCACGCACCAGTTATTGCAATAATTAAAGCGGTCTGAAAATAATATAGTAAATGTAGTTATATACATAATGTAGAAAAAAAATTCGAAATCTGAATTAGTCAAATTGATGGCTGAATGCTCACTTCATCAATCACACAATACATGGGAAAAAAACATTCGGTCAAATTGGACGAAACTGCGGGAAATGATAGATCTTGAGGTCCGGCTGATTAAAAGTTTT
>CAKNXH010002426.1:240463-290201 GCA_932178445.1 Andricus quercusramuli
AGGTGAAACACATCAACATGTTATATACATAACCTAAAGATTTAGAAATTTTGTAAAACCTGTTTCTATTCTCTGGATTAAATTTGTTAGCAATTTTTTGCTGTCGATGTCCTTCGAATCAACAAAGTTAGCAAATAGCACGGAAGGTAATGAAATTCTGCGTATGATAATATAAAGTCCAAGTTGAAAGAAAAATGTCAATATTATAAAAAGATATATATATATCTTTTTATAAGAATAAAATTTTCAATTTTTCTTTCAACTTATTATACGCAGAATTTCGTCAATACCTTTCGTGTTATTTGTAAATTTTTAATTTATTTACATAAAAAAAGATTTTTTTAATTTTTATCTACTCGCACACTCAGCCTGCATTTTACCGGACCGTCGGTCATGCAGTTCGCCGGACCTTGTCGCTCCCGCCTGTTGGGCTGGCATATAGACATCAATGGTGTGCACATTAAGGTGCATATCTGCCGCCACGTCGGTCCGATCGATCGGACCGCGGGCCGGCAGATCGCTTGCAGCCGGCGGGCATTTTGCTATCTGGGACACAAACGTACTAGGAACGTATTTAGAACGTTCTTAGGACGTCAATGTTTTTTTGCCCACTGGGAAAAAAACATTTAAATAAAAATATATATCTAAACAACATTAGAGAACATTTAACTAGAAAAAATTTTCATTGTAAATGAGTTTTTAATATTGGGAAATAATTATGTTCTTAATATTTTGCTACTACACTTTTAGAATAAAAAAAAAATTTGATGGTATCGGTAACAGAAAAATTACACGTACCGACAATAAGATTTCTGGGAAAAATTCCAATGATTTAGGTATTTATTTCTTCAAGATTAATCTTGAGGTTTGAAGAATTTGAAATATGACAAAAAGCAATCCGGAAGATTTTAGAAACTTTTTAGTTTTTCAGGATGTTAAAATTTTTTAGGAAAACTCAATTATTTCAAAAGATATTTAGAAGTTTTGAAAATACCTGAAAATAATTTAAATCTTGAGAAGATTTTTAAAAATTGTAAACGAAATGTAGATTTTTGAATATATTGGAAAAGAAGCTTTTTGAAAATATTGTATAAATTTTAAAAGAATCCAAAAAAATTTAGATTCCTGGGAAAGTTTCAAAGAATATGAAGATTTCAAACAAAAAGTTTAGAAGTTTTTAGAGTATTTTAAACAATTTCATGAGAATTAAGTTGTCAAAAAGAATAACAAATTTTTTATGGCCAATTTTCTAATTGTGCAGTATTTCATAAAAATTTTAGGAAAAAATTCAAATAATTTTCAAAGAAATTTACAAGGTTTAGAAGTTTATGCAGAATTTTTGAAAATATGCATCTCATAAATTGGCTCAAATTTTTCCTAAAATGTGGCAAAATCCACCAAAATAAAGAACTTTCTTTGCAATTTTCAAGATTTTTTTGACATATATTATATAACGAAAAAGGGGAAATATTAAACATCTATTTTTACCCTTAGAAAATAGGGAACGTTCCTTTTATAAGAAACTGAAATTCCGAGTCGTGCGTGTTTAAATAAATAACTTTACAAATTCTTAAATTGAACGTTTTAAATCAAAAACAGCGTTTGAAATTGAACAATTTGTAATTATATGAATCGCTTAAGAGTCTAAAATTTTATTTCAACATACAAGTCTAAGTAGGCAACATGTTAAAATGAAAAAGTTGAAAAAATCAAATAATTTCCATCTGAAGAATTGAAGATTTGGGAATTAAAAATTTAAAGTGTGCAGTCTCAAATTGCAAGTCTATATTTAAGAAATTTTAAGTTTGGAAAGTTCAAAGTGAAACAATTTCAAATTGAAAGGGTTGGGAGTTCAACAATTTCGAGTGTAAAGCTTAAAATTATTCAAAATTGAATAATTTTAGAGACCTGAGATACAAATATTTTGTTTCAAATTTAATTCGATTAATTCATACAACTTCCAAACAGAAGCCTTAATATGTAAGTGGCGATTTAAAGCATAACAAATTTTAGTTTCACATTTTACTCGTTCCAATATTTATCATTGAAAAGTACTGAAATTTAACAAGTATGGAACTTGATGAAAAAATATTTGAAAGCCGTAATGTGCATGCATTTTGTACAGAATTAAAATTAAAACGTCTGAGGATTTCATAGCAATTAGAAATATTGTTTCTTCTCTCCCTGCTGAAAGTAGAAAGATTGAAATAGATAGAAATTGGGGGATAGCAAATTATAGAACTATTCCATCTCTATCGATTGGGTCACTTTGCATCCCTAAAACGCTATCTTTCCCTATCCCGAATCTTAATTATTTTCTATCTCTTTCCCTACCTTTCGTGATTGAGGACTCTTTATCTTATTCTATCCCTTAGTCTATTCATTACCTAGCGGCAAAACTATTAGGTTGATGTAGATAGATAAGTGATAGGATGAGATAGAGAAGAGGAGATTGAAAAATATGGAAATTTAGATTAACATATAGAAATAGGAAAATATTGACGTGGATAAGTAAAGGATAGGATGAGATAGAGAAAAGAGTATTGAAAAAGATAGAAGTAAATTTAGGTTAACCGATAGATACAAAAATATTGACATGGCTAGATAAAAGATAGGATGAGATAGAGAAGAGGGTATTGAAAAAGTTGACTGTATATTAAGATTGAAAAATATATAGAAAAAGATGGACGTTAATAGATGTAGGATACGATGAGATAGAGAAGAGATTAAAAAAAGATAGACAGTAATTAGATTGGCAGAGAGATAGAAAAATATTGACGTGGAAAAAAGGAGAGAATAAAATAGAGAAGAGGATATAAGAAAGGATATATGGACGGAAATTTAGATTAACAGAGATAGAAAAAGATAGGATAAGGTAAAGGACAGGATGAGATAGATTTAGAGACAGAGATAGAATGGGATACATTTGCTATATCTCTTTATATCATAAAGATTCCAAATTATTCAAAAAGATAGGGTTTCTATCTTCTTACTTCCAGTTACACACTGCAGTCAACTTTTTTTTAAGCCGATTACAATTTTTTTTTAACAATATTTATAAACAATGTCCTTGAGTAATGCTTTTTCTTGGGGAATGGGTTTTTTTTACAAATGAATTAATTTTACATTGCTATGTGGTTTCTGGCTTTTAAAAAAGTGAACAAAGTTGACTGAAAGTGATACATTGCCCAAACTAGTTATTGATTAAATAAATATCAAAGTAGTAGACTTGTTATGCAGAGAAACAAATAAAATTGTTCTGATGACGATTTCAAAATTTAATACGGTTTTTTTTCTTCGGTCTTACGGTCCAATTAAAACAAACAGAAAAAATGATTACAGTTGAAATTATATCAACGGTCGAAGAAAAGGGAAAAACAAATTGAAGTCTTGCTCCAAAATGTTGGTTTAGATAATTATATCCGATGACGATTTATTTAAAAGCCATATTGCTTCAGATATTCTTACAATGTACATGTTCTTTCGGATCTTCGTGATCTGATAAGGTAGATTTCAATCTTTAATAATAGGTACACATTCCATACTTAGATGCTTGATGGAAATTTAAGGTATTTCTTAATAATCGTTGACGTCTGAAATAATGTCGCAGATTTTCGAGCGCAAAATATATCCACCAGCAAACAGGAAATAAGTTTAAATCGTACATAACATCTAAAGTGGAATCTCATCAAATCTACAACATGACTTCTACAAAAATTCAAATTAAGATTTGCTTCAAATAAATTTATCATATGTGAAAGTCTACCATAAAATTACAGATTTTGAGATATTTGCATTGAAACTTTTCATGGTGAAAAATAATGCCCTTTTCTGATGGAACTCCACATATATTATAAACATTGAACTTCTTAAATCCAAAATATGACTATACATATTTTCAGTTCTAGGCAAACACAAAATGTAAAAAATCATGAAAAAAAAAGTTTTAATATTCGCTTGACGAAACCACAACTGTTTAGAATTTGCTTGTAATATCCAGACTTTCGGAAGAAACATGTAAGTCTTCACCCCTTAAAACAAATGCTATAATCTATGATTATAAGCGATTTAAAAATTACGTCTTATATCACACCTACTTTATACAAAAAGTAATCAAAATTAAACTGATAGTAACATTAAACACAGGCATATCTCGTTTAAAATTGTTATTGAAATGTCAACAATGAAGAAAGAAAAACAAGAATAAGGAGCGTAATGTTGGCTGTACAAACAATTATTACGAAAATTTTAATTGTAAGTATACCTATTAGTATTCTACAATGTGATTTCACGAAAGAGAAGAGATATCAAAAACATAGAAAATCATAGTTGAAGCCTGTAAACTGCGATCTTTCGCAAGATGACCTGAACCTATTTCATCACTATAATGTCTTGTCCTTGTTCGGGCTCTTTAACTTTTCCGTTGGCGGTTTTTCTGTCCCTTTATATGCTTCTGTCTCTCTTGTCGCTTCTTTTTCATACATCTCATCATCTTCACAGTCTTCACTATTGTACGATTTTCTTGACTCTTCTCTTTCACCTGAGCTTGAATCTGGTTCTAAATCCTCGACAATATCCTGTTCCTGTTCCAAAAAGTCGCTTGGTACGAATTCCATCTGATCCTGATCTTCTCCATCCGTCAAGTCTGGAGGGCCATCCATGTTACCAAAAGTCATGTCCTGATCTTCAGAGTCTCGTACATTATCACCTGGATCCTCTTCTTCATGAAGACTCATGAGATTGTTGTCAGAGAACAATGCGGTGGGACTTACGGGTATGTCAAGGGGTTCAAGTTTCACTGTTGCGTTCGGAGAGGCTGGAGAGGTAGGTCGTTGCAGGCGAATTTTTGTAAATGGTCTTGATTCTGTCGTTTCTGAAGTGCGTCGTTTCTGACCGCGTTTTGGACTAGAAGGTACTGTTGCTGGGCCAGAAGAAGTAGATGGCTTATTTTCTTTGGTTTCGGATACTACTCGCGTGGGGACTGGTTGAGCAGCTGGTTTCCCTTGGGGTATCAGTAGAGGTGGCCTTGCATTCTAAACGAGCAAAATATGCAAATGTAAGAGATAAATACGTATGAATGCTAAGTTTTAAATCGAATAGATACGTGGAAGTGCGTGAAAACAGGAAAACAGCTTGCAAAATAGGAGGAAAATGAGTTTAATGTACCTGTGAGGGACCTGCCAATCCTTTAACTTGAAGGGCCTCTGCAGCATTTAGAAGCTGGGGTAGTTTTTCATGTGCGACGTTCACCTCTCCTCGGTACATGAACTTGACTAGCGCCTCGACTTCCCAGAATTTGAGATCCTTCATTAAAATAATAGGATGCTGGCAGGGATTCTCGCGAAGAAGTTCTGCCAAGTAATCGCTACAAGAAGAAAGAATCATCTTGTGGCACTTCAACGAGCGACCCTCGCATGCCAAAGTCACGTCGACGAACTGCTCTGCATCCAAAAGTGAGGGGAAACTGTTCTGCATGTTGCTGTGGTAACTATTCCACCTTAGACAAACCTGGACAATTTTTGATGAATGAAAAATAAATAACAAACTTTTTTGAAATCGACAACCACACAGTAAATTTTATAGAAGAAAATTACTTCAGTAGCTTGTTGAGGAATCGTAGCCTGCGGAACACCTTGTGCACATTGTCGAGGTGGCATTTTGATAGTGGTCGGTGCAACTTGTTTGACTTTCAGGGGTATCGTTTTCAAAACTAACGTCTTTGGTTGTTGTTGGCCTTGCTGATTCAAAGACCCTGTTGCTGGTGCGATATTTCTGATCTGTTTGACAAACGCCTGCGCAGGGATTCTCGCCCTCTGAACGGCTGAAGTCTTATCTCGTGGTAGCACCTGCGCAACTGAAATTAAATTCCACATTGCTTACTAAAAAGGATTTTCTCAAAAAAGTGAAACGTATTCAGTTTAGACCATTTTTACAGTATTTTTTCTAGTTCTAATCTGTTTATCTTGAACAGGTCAAATACTAATCCAATTTGGGGCAAATTCGTGGGTTACACACAACTTTTGCAATTGGTATATGGGCAATTGTCAAATTGATGGCAAACTTAAAGAGTCCCGGTAATATAACATTAACTTACAAACTCATACTGATTTTTTTAAAATAAATATTTATTATCATTCTCTACATAATGGTTACTTCTTTTTTTCATTCCTGTTCCTATTTACTTTAATTTAATATAAGAACAACCCAAACGTCATTACCGTACGGCGTCCCAACCTCACTTTGCACAAGGATAAACTGATTTTCTCATTTTTTTAGACAGTAACCTGAAAAACGCTTAGCGTATCAAGTTTGTAAACTTTAGATGAACGTAAATTTAATGTATGCACATTTTTCAAGTCAAATAAATAATATCGTAAAAACCTTCAAGTCTGTCCCTCGATTTTTATTATTTCAGACGTCATTACCGTACGTCTTTTTTTCTAGGAAAATATTGTAGTTACAGATGAGTAATAAATACAGGAATATTAAGTGTATCATTTAATACAAGATTCTATAAAATTGAGCTTTAAATATTAACTCTTTTTTTTCGTGAATCTGATATTAAAATTGAAAAGTGCATTTTGACAAAAACGTCACTCTCGTACGTGCGTTAAAAACCAATTTCACAGTGAAAAAAATTATAAAAAGCATTCCGTTACTTGCTCAGCGGTGTTTTTTTTCATAAGTATGTGACTTTTTATGATTAAAACCTGTTACTTTTTTGTAAATATTGAAGAAGGCTAAACTTCGTCATTTTTCTCGCATCATTACCGAACGGTACAATAGAAGAGCGTACGATTGTTTATATGCGCGTGGATCAGGTGGACCAGCTTGTTTACTGTTTCCTAACCTCTATTTATAAATACACAGATCTCAAGAAGTGAGCTAAATAAGTCAATTAGAAAGGAAGAGATATGTTGGAAATTAAATTGCAGCACATGTAGGTCGATTTGTTATTTAAAGCTAAAAGGTGCTAAAATTCTGATATACAAATTTTAGAAAATAAGTAATTAAATGTAATTTTCCTTACACCTATTGAATTTTCATGTGTTCATATTTTCAATTTTGTTAAAAATGGAAGCATAATTTATTACGCAGTTACTTGATTAGTATGTGACACGATGTAATAAATAGATTTTAATACATTTGAAAGACTGCATAATAAATCATGTAAATAGTTTCAGTGAATGTTGAAGCTTTAATTGTACATTGTACTACAGTCACTTTGTTTCCATTTTTGTAATTTAAAACGTATTTATTAAAATAAAAAATAATATTAACAATTAGTCTTTTAATTTATTAGGTCACCTTACTTATAATTTCATTTTTCCTAAATGGTATGCGTTACATTATTCACTTTTGAACGTTTTAAAAGCTCGCGCTCTCTTTCATCACATTCCTAACCACTAATCCACTTTCCGTATACCATGTACGAATTTCATTATTATTTCTTATATTCATAACTGCACCTTTTGGATTTTAAGTTTTTAGATGTGATAAGACCAATTACTGTTATGAAATACTCAATTCCTAATAATAATGTGATTGCCACCGTAGGTGCTAAAATTTGCTTACAATTTGACAAATTACGAAGAATATTAATACAATTATTATAAATAAGTCATTAAAGTAATTTCGCCATCAACTGCAATCAGAGACTTTAAATTAATTATTTAATATCTATCATATTCGCATTGAAAAGTTTTACGGGAGCTATACACGCTACATTTATATTTGAAAAAAAAAAATCAAGGCTAATTTTAGATGCGTAAAATTCAAAGCTGAAAAATTAAAAAATTTTCAAATTTAGGAATTTGAATTAAAATTCTGAATTGTTAAAATCGATCGAAATTTAAATAATTAAAAATTTTAAATATGAATAAAACCTCACAAATTATAATTGAAATCAATTTTGAAGAATTTCAAAACGATTTCTTTCAATCTCACATAATTTCTTGTGATACCAGAACAAGTCATTCTATAATAAAAAAATTGCAAAAATTTGTGGTTAAAAAATAAATTCACTGAAATTTAAATTTAAAAGGTTGTTAATCGAAACTTCGTTAATTTCGAACACTTTTGAAATCGTCCAATATCTGAGCTATCAAATTTTTTATTTTTTATTCTTGAAATTCTGCAAATTTCAAGGGGTCCCTTCTTTAAATGTTTAAAGTTTGCAATAAATTTTTATTAGTTTACTAAAAAAATGTCTAATAATTGCATGCAACCCTTGTACATAATAATTAAATTTCGAACTTATGGACAACATGGACAAATTAATTTATATTTTCTAGACCAAAACGTAGATAAGATGGCTGCGTTCTGGACATAGTTTGATACATAAATTTAACTCTTCGATGAATTTGCATAGAATTTACCGTGGTATCGTCTTCCAATGAGTCTGCCACCATGATGGACCCTGAGATGACGATGTAAATTAGTGGTGCCACATTGTCGAGGATTGGCACCGCCTCTGACTACAACAGCCCCACAAATTCGACACTGTGCCCTCAGAGGGTCATTTATACAAAGGTCAAAATGTGCCCAAACGGCACTTGGATTTGCCATAGCTCGAAGACTTCGCGAATGAGAGCGAACTCGATGACCCGAAATACCCGGAGATGACGGTAGCATACTCTCCTCCAGTAGGATATCATCGTCTTCTTCCGGCTCCTGTTTCATTGCTAAATTCTGCACCTTTTCCGGTGGGCTTTCTTTCGTGGTTATGGTTCTTTTGATTGATCGATATACTTGTTTAGTATAGGCCAATTTTTCTTGTTCCAAATATAACGCCACGGTAGTTTTTCTAGATAATGAAATTGGTCGAAATGTGTTTTAGATATCTTTGTCGAAGAATTCTTAGATTTTTTTTTTTGTTTGAAGAAAAATTTATTTTTATAGGGCTTCATGGTTTGAAAGTTAAAGTTTTTTTTTTTATTAATTGTGAAGAGGAATTTATTTTCCTTTAATGAATAGATCAATTCTAGTTGCAAATTCCTGTTGCCAACATTTACCGGCATCTTGAGCACTCAAGGGTTTGTGTCCATGCTAAATTAAGATTTTTTAAAACCACAATGATGACCTTCCACTCCTAGAAATATAGCACAGACACGTACCTTTAAGGCCATGTGACGAGTGGGACACGTGACCGGATTCCTACCTTACCGACACTTTTTTTATTTGTCAACTTATTTTCACACGAATAGTCACATCGAGTTGAAAATTTGGAAAGATACATAAGAATCACTCAGGAAGGCGGCTCAGGTCCTAAATTGTGATAGTAATAAAAAAAAGTTGTTTTTTTTTTCTTAAATTTGTTTTGTTATTTTCATGATTATTACAATTTACGACCAGAGCCGCCTTTCTTAGTGCTTCTTATTCATTATCCCAAATTTTCAACTCGATGTGACTATTAGTGTGAAAATAAGTTGACAAATCAAAAAAGTGCCGGTAAGGTAGGAATCTGGTCAAGTGACACACTCATCACATGGCCTTAAGCTCTAGAATCTCTAGATAGTAGATAGTCTAAATGTCGGTAACATTAATTCGCAGGATTTGAAACGCTATTAGTCATTTGCTTGTTTCTATTAAAAATTGTACGGGCTCTATCAGATATGTATTTAATAGAATGAAAATGGAATGAATCAACGATTTTTTCTCAAATCAGTATACAAACATAATAATCAAGGTTTTCTTTTTATTCTGCAGTATTTTGCGAACACTGTTACAAACTGAGAATTAAACAATTTCTTAATGAGTGTTTTCTAGTACAAAATTGGTTTAAACCCGGTTCGAAAGCCGATGACATCTAGAAGATGAAACTTTATGTTCTGTAGCAGTTACAGAACTCTTCTTTACCCATCCTTGCCAGGCTTTAACATCGCAGGGTGGTCGAAAAACTTCATTTTCAGAATAACCTGAATTTTCCGTGAAAAAAATATTTACGAACCAGAAATCGAATCGTTTGCGAATTTACACGGGTATTTATAGTTCCATTTATCGAAATTCTCTGACTTTTAAAAGCATTTTTTCAAAACCCCTGACTTCCTTTGGCAAAAAAAATTCTCTGAGTTTTCCATGATTTCCCCTTACGCGCGACCACACTGTATCGATAAGAAAATTAATAGTTTCTAGACTTGAAAAATTGTAGGCATAAAAATGTGAAGCGGTTTTAATTATTTTAAAAGAAATTATTTAAAAAATGCAAATGTGTACTTTCTTAATCAATGAATTTAATTTTCATTGTTGAACATCAAACCAATTTATCTTGTTTACTATGTCACTGCTCGCGCTGTCTGAGGCGAGTCTGGATGCCACGTGCTCTATATCTAGGTTAACGATTCACTATCTTTTCAATTAATTTAGTACCAATTAACGTAATTTTTTTTACAAATTGTTATATTGATTTTTTACAAATATTTCATCATTCACCACTTCACCAATAAGTAAATCATAATCAAGAAGGAAACATTTCATGGAAGGCTGCAAATTAATTTTTGACCGCGTCAAATATTGATATTAAAATAGCAGATTGATATACCGAAATAAAAAATTAATTACAACGAATTATAGCTAATAATACTGAATTAATTTTTCCTCATACTGAAAATAAGAACGTTTTTTAAAAAATCAGTAAAAATTTCCTAAATTTCCTTAAAAAAAAAACGGTTTTCTGGAAACTTTTTTAAATAAATATTTAAGGAAAACTAAATCGTTTTACTGGAAAATGTAATCCATTTGAAAATATTTAGGTTATTAGTCATTCAGTTCCGACTGTTCGTTCCATTCGTTCCAAAATATTTCAGTCACTATTATTATCAGCGGCCATTCAGACCAATTCAGACAATTCAGACCGACGTTGCCGGTCTCTCCGGTCTCTGTGCGACGCGATTCTATAAAAAGCAACTTATAATCTCCACGAACCGATAATATGTATACACATCTTCCTTTTGAAACGTGGTAGAATACTCAATACTCATCATTGATATTCGATTTTCGAATACATATTACATTTTTTGAGAATAATCTATTTTTTATAATTTTTGTATCGCAGTTTAAAAATCAAAATTAAAAATTTGTTCATACCTAATTTACTAAAAGTGTGCCAAATAACAACACTATTTTTGAATACGCATTTGCTGTCCGTTAATTTTCCAAAAATTTGAACATTAGTTTTTCTCTTTCGAAGTTTTTTTTTTATCGTGAATTGGATTAATTCTCTGACGATACATCTTTAAAAATGATCAAAAGAAGAAAAACCCAACCAATACGTGTTCATTTTTCCCAATGTAATAGTTACGTAACAATAATATATTGAACTTCCATTATAACATTTTCATTAAATATTACGAATTATATTATTAATTTTACTATGTAAAATTAAACGTAACATGCCATATATTACGTTACATTAAAGGTAAATAACTAAAACGTAAAAGGTGACATCAATACTTTTCATGGCGATGAAAAATTGCAATTATACTTTGAATTAAAAAAATGTTTGCGAACAAAATGTTAAAAATTAAAACTTAGAATTTCAGTTACGCCGTGTTGCAGTCAAACAGTTATATAACTGCGTTATACTTCGAGTTGTTATAAATGAAAAGGTAGAATGTTATCTTCAGTTTCTTTAGTTATCTAGATTATATTTATGTAGCAATTGTGCATAACAAGAAGATGAAATAAGGAGATAATCATGAGATAACATAATACCTGCTTGTTAGATAATAGTTGCATAATTTTTAATTTGTTTAATTTCATTGCAGGAATTATTCAATTTCTTTATATCAGAGGATGTTAAATTTATTTTTAATTACTCATTTCAATCTCATGTTTTTAATTTGATATACGATGCATAAAAAAATCGTTGAAATGGGATCTTTACACTAAAGAAAACCTTGTTTATTATAAACTGTTTAAATTATTTTAGTAGAATTTAAACCAGAAATTCAAATTAAAAGCAGAAAAACAAAAATAAAACACGAAGATTAAAGCGAGGATTAAAGGGCAACTAGCCCTTCAAGCTTTAATCTTTCCTTACTTCTTCCTTCTCTGGGGTAGTTCCGCTCTCTTTGCACGTTTTCTCCCCTCTCTCGAGCTTTCTCCCTTTCCCTTGTTTCGTGCTTTTGCCGGTTAGAATAGAATGGCAACCGTGAACCCGCGGCTATGACGACGCTGACGACAAGACGTTTTCACTTCGATGCTTGACGCACTCCGTTTTATTTATTAATATGTTTTTATTTTTTCACCGAGCTTCTATAAAGAACTGAAAGTACAAAATAAAGAAGCAGTTGCCTTGTTTTTTTTCCGATCGTTATCTATTTTCGTCAATCGTGCATGTGATTCTGCACGCTCTTATCGAGCGACCGGCCATCGGTCGTATGTGCTAATGTAAGACAGAATTTATTTATTATTTCATGAAAGAAGCGATCATGAATCGGGTTAGCTCATCTAAAAGCAATAACGTGCGCGAAAACAGTTCATGGAATATTTATAGGACGGTTTTTAAAGGAAAGGATGACGATTTAGGGAAAACTGAGAACGCTATTGAAAATAGACTTGCGCCTCGCGAGGGAACACGAGGGAACGATTTTCTCTCAAGCCGAACCCGGGAATGACTAAAATCGAAATCGGTGGCCCTTCGGGAAGCGTCGAGGCGCGCATGTGCGACGGCGCCGCCGGTCGTCCACGCATTAAATCCGTACTATCATCATGTTTGCGCCCGGGTCCTTCTACTATCCGATCGGTTAACATCGGCCCACCCCGCGAATTCTCATCGATCGAGCACGACGCTAAAAACGACCGCGACCGGCTACATGTCCATGTGTGAGCCTTCATATCATATCGGTGATGCCGAGAGTTTCGGCGGGCCGCGTCCGATACTCTTGCTCTTCGCGATGACGGATGACGCGCAATGATCGAGTCAGAGCCAGTAGCCACCGACCGTGCAATAGGGTCGGGGGGTGAACAGGATCAGTATCGCTGATAACTGCTATGATTGATTAGATGGAGTTTATTATTATTCCCTCTCACAGGAATTCATGCTACGGCCGCTCGTTTGAATTTTATTTTATTTGGAATTTGGATAATTTAACTGTGAATGCACGGACCGGCTGACTGATATAATTTCATTCCATCTGTAGAAAATTATTGCAAATACGTATGAATCCGCACGAATGACAATCTATCCGCAGAATAAGAGAATACTATGTCGAATGTAATTATGCATTCCATCGCTTCCCGGGCAAAAGTTTTGGATAGGAATTCATTCTGAAACAATCTGAATCATTCCGAAATCAAATTTTCATCCGAATGAATTCGAACTCGGATTGACCTAAACCGATTTTCAATCCGAATAAATCCAATGCAATCCGAGCTCGAATTCATTCGGATTGAAAATTCAGTATGTATCAATCCGAGTTCGAATTGATTCGGATTCATCACTTGGATTGAAAATTTGGTCCGGATTGAACCGGATTGAGGCAGATCAATTTTTAACCGATTTGGATCGAACGAAATATAGAACTTTTTTTGGATTTATTCGGATTGATTTGCGTTGGTTCGGATACAGATTTCGGAAAAATTCGGAATAAGCACGCAATCATTGTCGAAAGTTTTAGATACAGGAAATCATTCTGAACCAATCCGAACTACACGGATTACGAGTACCCTAAACTGGGGCTAAGCGGTACATATGTGGGGGAAAGCGGCGCACCCTTCATTCAGTATTGAAAACGCGATATTACTTCTTCTAGGTTTTGAAAATTGAGGTTTTACAATTGTTAGCTGCAAGCCTTTTTTTTACCTAGATGAAGCATATATTGCATTCAGATATGCAGAATCTGGGTTGCGCCGCTTTCCCACACATGCGCCGCTTAGCCCCAGTTTACGATATATAGCTAACATAAGTGACTGAAAAAGTTACTATTTTGGGAGTAACTTGGAACATTAATATTCCTTATTTTTTATGTCTGTCTCGTTCAATAGTTTCAATTCAAGCAGATCCAAAACACCATTACGTATCTCCTAATCATTCGTCAAAACTTTCGATTAGGTTTGTACACTATTAACCTCTGCTCGAAGAAATCCTGACCCTCACTGCTGGTTTGCATCACGACAAAAATATAATTCTTTGGAATGATGTGTCAAGAAAAAAATTTAATTTTTGTGTGACATTCGAATTATATTTTTCTAAACATGTTTACTTTTTAACGAGGGGTCGACCACTTCGATATTCCTGGTACACTCACTAAATATTCCCATTTTTTCTTTCAATATTCGCAGATATTCTTCATATTCCCACATATTCCCTCATATTCCTACATATACTTAAGTATTTCTAAATATTCACAAATATTCTGAAATATTTTATATTTCCCAATTCCCCGATTCTTCCCTTCAGTTCGACGATTGTGCACACACACACACACGCGCGCGCGCACACACAAACATGCAATGCCAAATTTTTTGTTCACCCTAGAGGGCAAGTCCCCCCCCCCCCTACCCCGCAAAAAAAGTTTCCATTTCCGGAGAAAAAAAATCCCTAATTTTTTTTCGAAATTCGAATATTAACACGTGCCACCGGGCACTTCAATATCCCATTTAATTAACATGGGAAATTTTGGATTTTCGAAAAATTGAACTCATACTTCAGGGTTTGATCGAAACGTGCCAAACTTTTTAGGGACTGAAGAGGAGTACCTATGAAATAAAAGCATACTAATAACTTTTATTTTTGCCCCCCCCTCCCCCCCCCCCCCCACAGTGCCCCAAATATGACCCCAAAATAAAAAACTACATTTTTACGTATTAATGGACAACTTGAATATTTACAATGGCTTATTAAATAATTTTTAATTGTTTAAACAAATGTAACTTATTTAAGCAATTATTTATTTCCAAAAAATGTAAAAAATTATCGTATTTTCTGATTGACATGTTTGTATGTCATTGTTTGGAGTAGTAATTTTTTAAAAAAACATTATGTAATTATATAAACAATTACTTATTGTTTATTCTCAAAATTTCTAAAAATTGACCCAGAGATGTCCAGTTTTTTCTCAAATTGGTATCCTATGCTACTTTTTATTAAATAATTATATAATTTTAATAAATTCCTTTTAATATTTGATAAATTTCTATTTGTTTAGACAATTTTGATTTTCTTAAGAAGTTTTTTTCGATAACTTTCAAAAATAAAATAAAATACATATAATTATTTTTTTGACTTTATAGTGTATAGAAAGAATACATTAATAATTTTTTCAATTATTTAGACAAATACAATTTGTTTCAACATTTACTTTTCCAAAAACATTTTTTATATCGTATTTTACGAATTAAACATAATATTGAATGATTTCAAGGAGTAATAAATTCTGCTAAAAACTTTATGTTATTGTTTATACAATTAATTGTTTTTTCAAATTTCCTTCGAATTGAGTATGGATGGTTTACATCTTCTTTGGCGAATTATTAAATAAATCATCAAAGTCATAATAAAATTTAAATTTTGCTAAATAAATTATAGCATTTTAAAGTCTTATGAATATCAATCTGACATACTGGAAGGCACAAAAAATATACTTTAAAATATATTTACGAAAATAATTCCATGTTTAATATTTTATATTATTGATCCACATTTTTTAATAGAAAACTGCTTGAACTAATCAAATGTGTATAAACAATAACACGACGTTTTTAACAGAATTTACTACTCCTGGAAATCATTCAATATTAGGTTAGATTCAGAAAAAACGATTTAAAAATATTTTTGGAAAAATAATTGTTCATATATTCTTTCTATACACTATACAGTCAGAAAAATAATTATATGTATTTTATTTTTTTAAAGTTATCGAAAAAAAACTGCTCAAGCAAATCAAAATTGTTTAAACAAATAGAAATTTATTGAACATTAAAAGATATGTATAAAAATTATATAATTATTTAACCAAAAGTAGCATAGGATACCAATTTGAGAAAAAACTGGACATCTCTGGGTCCATTTTTAAAAATGTTGAGAATAAAAAATAAGTGATTGTTTAAATAATTACTTAATGTTTTTAAAAAAAATCACTACGCTAAACAATGACAAACTAATACATTTCAATCAGAAAATACGATTATTTTTTACATTTTTTGGGAAAAAATAATTGTTTAAATAAGTTACATTTGTTTAAACAATTGAAAATTGTTTAAAAAGTCACGGAAAATATTCAAATTGTCCATTAGTAATTATCTGTATGAAAAGACGACGCAAACTGCTAAAATGTAACAATAATACGTAAAAATGTAGTTTTTCGATTTTTGGGTCTCCTCTTCAATCCCTAAAAAGTTTGGCACGTTTCGACTAAACCCTGAAGTATGAGTTCAATTTTTAGAAAATCCAAAATTTCGCCATGTTAATTAAATGGGATTTTGAAGAGCCCGGTGGCACGTGTTAATATTCGAATTTCGAAAAAAAGGGATTTTTTTCCTCTGGAAATGGAAACTTTTTGGGAGGGGGGACTTGCCCTGTAGCTCGAAAAGCGTTTTTTGGACCACCCTAATGTACATATCCTTCTTGTTACGAACTCAATAAAGATTTGTAGGCTCCGGAAGCTTCGATCATGATTCCTTAAAGAAACCAATCCCAAAGCTACTGGAACGTGTACGTCATCCGCTTCTGCTCCTTCTGTCCTAGAATGTAAGCAAGAGCGGGAAATTTACGCGTGATAACATCGGGCAACAGTGTTCCTTGGAGTCAGGTCTCTAGCCGCGGATGACCTAACGCGGCAGACAAGACAGTTGGAGATGAAGGTTTCACCTCTGGATACTTTTTTAGAGCTACCAATCTTTTCAGAATTTAAGAGGAACAGTGTTGACGGACCAGATGGAGTGATCCCAGGAGAACAGCCTTTTGCATCCGGTTCGCGATGAAATGAGCCTGGCGCTGGCAAGCCGGAATCTTGTTGAGTTGGGTGATAAATGAAGCTTTCATACCTCCAAAGCAGCCGATTATGAGAATTATAAGATGGACTTTGTAGCCTTGGTACAGCCTACTCAGCTCGAAAAGAAGTGCTTGATATTTCGCCCGTTTTTCTCCCTCCTTTGTCGTGATATTACCATCGGCTGGTGCCGAGAATTCAATCACGTAAATGATCTTGTTCTTCAGATCTTGGAGGACAATGTCAGGCTTCGTAGCACTGATACGTTCAGTGGTGGAGAATGAGAAATTCCAGTAGATCTCACACTGATCATTCTCCACAACTGACTCGAGTTCCCCCTGGGCGTATGGCAAGACGGGCAATAGATCAACACCATAGAAATGCCTAAGATGGTAATATATCACTTTTAGAGCTGCATTGTGTCTCTCTATGTACGCGCAGCGTGCATATTTAGAGCATCCACTGAGAACATGTCCAAGTGTTTCGGGCTCTTGCTTGCACGCTCGGCAGTTGGTATCGCGTACAGGTACATTCATTATGCGCTCGCGGTAAACTAACGTGTCTATGACGCCGTCTTGACAGGCAAAAAGAAATCCCTTGGTCTCCGATCTCAATCCAGCAGACTTGAGAAACATGTTGGACAGACCCATCGAGAGCTCTTCTCTACGTAGGATGCCGTAGAACTTACCATGGAGGGGTTTCTCAGCATGTTCTCTTAGTAGGAGCGTATGTTCTGCTTCCTGTATACGACTTTTGAGCACCAGAGGTGTTAGTGATGCTAGGCCATGTGTAATGTCGCTGGAATTAAATGGGAGGCCAAGCTCCTCTGCGGCCCTATCTGCTGCATGGTATAGAAACACCGCAGCATTGGCGACTTCATGTTGATGTACGAGTCGCATAAGGGAATCCGTGCTTTTTAGAACTGAACAGGCTGTAGCCAGAACCGTTCTTCGATGAAGACACTCTAAGCTTAGCAATCCTCTACCCCCTTTATCGCGAGGGAGATATATTCGAGGTACGGAAGATCTAGGATGAAGACTTCGTTGTATTGTCATCATCTTGCGTGTGCTTCGATCAAGTTGTTTTAACTCATCGATGTTCCATTTTACTGCACCAAACGTGTAGAGCAGTATAGGAACGGCCAGCATATTGGTCGCCTGGATCTTATTCTTTCCAGATAATTCGGAAGCCCAAATTTTTCTGAGAATTTGGCGATACCTTTTTCCAATGGCCGTTTTCAAGTTATGCACATTTCGGGTTTCTGCTTGCGGTATTCCAAGATATGTATATGTTTCTCCAATACCAAGATGTTGAATGGTATTTCCGCCTATGAGTTGAACATCCTGATCGTCACTGGATGATGTAGTTTCTAGTCTTCCTTGGTGTAGGTGGACGCAGACACACTTGTCCAGTCCGAAGCTCATGCCAATCGCTTTAGAATACCTATTCACCGCATCTGCAAGGATGTTAAGGTCCTTTTTTGAGGAAGCAAAGAGTTTAAGGTCGTCCACGTATAAAAGGTGGTTAACCTTATATTCTCTTCTGTTCGGCGGGCCACATAGGTATCCAGAGCTTTTGCCTCGGAGCACAATAGATAGAGGCAAGAGGGAGATGCAGAAAAGTATCGGACTTAGAGAGTCTCCTTGAAAGACCCCCCTCTTATATGTGACAAAGCTTGTAGTCACTTGTCTTTTGTCAGATGTTATGACAAATCTTGTCCGCCACAAGAGCATAAGTTCTTTTATGCCTTTGCTCGGTGGCACCTTGGCCCTCATTGGCATAGACATAGGACTCACTCCATTATTGAAACTATATTTGACACTATTTGACACTTTTTCAGAACGACGACACTATTTTGCTACTATTTAAAAAAAATTAAACTAAATATGCATATTTGAATTTTTTGCTTTGTTTTTCAAAAAAAACCCCAATTTTTTCTTTAAACTCGTATAACTTTTGAGCTAATTGAGATATTTACGATTTCTTTTCAGATTCTGGTAGAGTTTACCGTCTTCTTTCGAAATCCGAGAGGAAATAAAAAAATCTTCAAAATTAACCAAATGGCGGCAGTTTTTCTGAAAATGTTAAAAGTCGATTTTCTCAAAAAACCCACACTTATATTTTTTGCCAATTTTTTGTTGAATTTGTACCATCATAAAGAAAATACCCTGTGAGTTTAATGCGGGCTAAATAACTTTTGTGGGCAGGAGAATTTTTTTTCATAAAATCGACTTTTCGCATTTTTCTTGAAAACAATAGATACAAAAAAATTTTGAGAATATAGTTTGCCCATTTAAAAAAGTTCTACAAAAAATTTTTTTACGCATTTATGATATCTTGTACCATTTCCAAGAAAAATGAAAAAATTCAATTTTCATAAAAAAAAATTGTCTTCATTCCTGGCTTATGGAAATACCCACCATTTTTGTTGAATATTAATCCGGGTATTATTTATTTTTTAAACTGAGATTCAGATAAAGTTTTTATACATTGTTGAAAAATACCTTGATAAACGTGATATATATTTAAATATATTGAAGATAAAAACTTTTCAGTCAACAAATTTCTTGTATTGGCATTCGTTTTGTAACTTAAAAATTGTTTCAGCGAAAAATTTCAAAATTCGAATTGATGAAAAATAATTTTCTGATGATAAAAACTGTTCAGCCCACATAAAACTAACATGGAGTTTTCATCATATGAACGTATATATTTTTTCAACATTTGACAAAAATGGTGGGTATTTCCATAAGCCAGGAATGAAGACAATTTTTTTTTTATGAAAATTGAATTTTTTCATTTTTCTCGGAAATGGTACAAGATATCATAAATGCGTAAAAGAACTTTTTAAAATGTGCAAACTGTATTCTCAAATTTTTTTTGTATCTATTGTTTTCAAGAAAAATGTAAAATTCGATTTTCTGAAAAAAAATTCTCCTGCTCACTAAAGTTATTTAGCCCATATTAAACTCACAGGGTATTTTCCTTATGATAGTAAAAATTCAACAAAAAATTGGCAAAAAATATAAGTGTCGGTTTTTTGAGAAAATCGACTTTTAACATTTCTATCTAATCGTAAATATCTCAATTAGCTCAAAAGTTATACGAGTTTAAAGAAAAAATTGGGTTTTTTTTTGAAAAACAAAGCAAAAAATTCAAATATGCATAACTCTGTAAAAAATTTTTTTTTCGCAAATCGCAAAAATACGTATCGCCTAATTTCCTCTAAAAAACAACATATTTTGTCCCCGAGAGATTCTGCAACTTCAAGTGTAGAACCTGCCTGATTTGAAATGGATTCGGTCCATGAATAATTTTATGAAAAATGAGCATGAAAAAGATTCACAATTAAAAAAACAGAATTCCAAACTACCTCACTTTTCGGCTCAGCTATTTTTTTACGATTGTTTGCTGCTGCCACTATTTGTTTACTTCACATTGAAAAATAAAAAAAAATGAAATTGTGTCAATGGCTGGTTAGGGGTCGTACATAAATTACGTAAGTTTTTTTTCTGAAATTTCCTACTACGTACCTCCCTTTTTAGTCAAATTATCAATCAAATAGTTGAATTTTCAACCAAGAAGTTTAATTTTTCAACAGCTGAGACGAATTTTCAAAAAATGCCATACATATTCAACTCAATAGTTTGAACAGTGGATGTGATGTTAGCCCAAATTTCATTTGAATAATTTTTAGCTTATATTAGTTTCGTTTCGAAACATTTTTAACTTCACAATTAAATTTTTATACTAAAAAGATTAATTTTAACGAAAAATATAATGATTAAATTTTCATTCAAGAGAATTATTTTTGAATTAAAAATTATTTAAAACTATTTAAAAATATGAATTTCCAATTAAAATGATGAATCTTCAACCAAAAAAATGAGCTTTTAAGAAAATAGTTCAACTTTCAACCGAGGATTCAACCGAAATATATTTATCTCGCGCTTCATGCTCGGTAATGTATTTACCTCGCGATGCGTGCTCGATCTTTGTACTTCCCCCACATTTGTGCACATACTTTTAAAATTAAAAGTCAAAGCATCGACAACTGTAATTTGATGATTGTGAATTCTCTTTTGTTAAAGCTCTTTCGGCTTTAACGAACACATTCTCATCACGTGTCTGGTGCTTCGCACTCGATTTTGTCCAAAATGGGATCTTTTCTACATGATGTTCAACACTTATATCAAATGCATATTATATTTATTTCTGTACTTCGATCTGGTACTGCTTATTCAGATATTGCAAAATAATATAGGTACAAATTTTACTTTTCATGATGAATTTATTATTTGTTTCTGATTTTGCATTAAATTTTATTCCTGGCTACCCTGAAAAACGTATCATTTCAATAAATTTATATTATTACAATTCATAATATGCATTGGTATAAAACAGACTGTGTGGTTTTTCCAAAAATTGAAATTTTTTTCAATTCTATTTTTTACGATTAAAACAAAAAGTACACGTCCTGTTGAAAAACTATTTTGCACAAATTTGTAGCTCTTTTTTGGTTGAGCAACTTTTGTCAATTAATTTTTTTCATGGCTTGTGTCGTTCATCTAAAAATTTAATTCTCTTATTTTTAATTCTATTTTTTACGAATAAAACAAAAACTACGCGTCCTATCAAAAAGTGATTGCTTACAAATTTGTAGATCTTTTTTGAGCTCAAAATTGTTGTCTTCTCATCTTTTTTTCGTACCTTTGCGTTGTTTTTTTTCAAATGTTTAATTTGTTTATTTTTAATGTTACTTTTCATGAATAAAACGAAAACTATGCATCCTATCAAAAAATGATTAATAACAAATTTGTAGCTCTTTTTTGAGTGGATAAATTTTGTCTATTTTTTTTTTTAGGAATAAAACAAAAACTACGCGCCCTATCAAAAAGTGATTACTAACAAATTTGTAGATCTTTTTTGAATGCATAATTTGGGTAAATTCATCATCGAATTTTTCATTATTTTTTGTGAGATCAAAATTTCAGTTTTCGATTTTTCAAGAAAATTTAAAAGTTGGTATGAAAATATTGTAGGGTGTTCAAAAAGCAACGGTTTACTCCTCTTGACCTTTTTTTCATATCGTGCGTCGTCTGGCTTAAAATTTTTATTTTCGTTTTTTTTTTTTAATTTTGTAAACAAAATATATACATCTTCAACCGAATAAATAAATTTTCTATCAAATTGTTGAATTTTCAAGCCAAAATGGCGAATTTTGTAGAAAATAGTTGAATTTTCAACAAAAAAGTTAATTTTCAGGCAATGAGTTCAGTTTTGAAAAAAGTAGTTGAATTTTCAGTTGAAAAATTATTTTTTAATAAGAACAAATTTATTTTCTATAAAAAAGACGACTTTTCAGCAAAATACATACATTTTTAACCAAATAATTGTTGAATTTTTAAGCCAAAAATATGAATTTATTACAAAGTTTGAATTTGTAACAAAGAATTTAATTTCCTACCGAAACAGATTGATTTTTAACCACGCAGTTGCATTTTTAACAAAAACGGTGAAATTTTCACAGAAATAAAGAAAAAACTAAGAATAAAATTTGTTGCAGGATATTCTTTAAAGCGATAAAGTTTTGTTCAGCCAACTTCGCGTCTTTCAAAATACATGTGTTTGTCATGGAAAAACACAAGAAAGTTTAACTGTAAAGTTAATTTTTGTTGCTAAGAATCTTTCGTCGGAAATCGATGTAAAGTTTATCGTCTGTTTTTTTTCTGTGAAGAGATAAATTTTCAAACCAAAAATATTAATTTTCAACAAAACAGTTGAACTTTCAACCAAGAAGTGTGAATTTTGAAAAAATTGTTAAATTTTCGACAAAATAATTCACTTTTAAACCCTTTTTTTCCCCCTTCTAACGCCCCCCCCCCCCCCAATATAAGTCTAGTATATGTGTAATTTAATATACATCACTTAAATATATTCCGAAATATTGTCTCATATTCCCAAATATTCTCTCATATTTCTACATATACCCTCATATTCTCACATAGTCCCTCATTTTCCTACATATTCCCATACGCTCGATATTCTTTGTATTCCCAGATTTTCCAAAATATTTTCTATATGCCCTAATATTCATTAGGGAATAAATTCCTGGTACACGAAAAATCTGACTGGTCGACCCCTTGGTTTTTATCCTAATTGGTAAAAGCCGTTTCTAAGGGAACACATACAAAAGGTACTGTTTTTCATTTAAAATATTTATATACCGACTCAACGTCCACTAAAAATTGCAAGATGTTTGCATAATTATCTCATTTATATATTGTGAAAATTTCAAGTACTTGGTAATAAAAGTGATATTTTGCGTGCATCTTAAAACTGACTTGGCGATGAATGTGTTTCAAATGTTATTAAATTATTTTTACGGTATACAATATAGGCGGTTCGATAAAAATTGGTAACCAAAAACAGGCAACAGCCTAGCACTGAAATTAATGATTTTTTGTCTCTTATAACCTGTCTAAAATTTGAAATAGATCGAGCAATTTGTTCCGAGGGGCTAACATAAGGTTAGGACGAGCATTCATGAAAAAGATGAAAAAAATCGAAAACCATACTCATGTTACATAAAATATCGTGTGTCCCGAGGAGGTAAGCCGTCATTTACAACTTCAATGTGGAGTGCGCTAAAATTTTTAAATGATAAAAATAATTTAAGGGTAGTTTAAAAAACTATCGAACATTATTTTATGTATTTGACGTAGCACAAAAATGATAATTTGTCTTCGAAAAACTGAAAATATGGAAACGTGACAACATTTTTGAGAGTTGAGCATACTTGAAGTTCCGGAAGGATTCGATGGGAAATCATACTTCAATCCATGCTCTAGCTGGTTTTTTGTGTGTAAATCTTACAAGATTTTTGAAAATCGGGCATATTATGTAGAACACAAAAATAAATTAATATTAGATTGATTATATTGTTTTTGATTTTCATTTTTTCTTTCGACCCATCCTAGTACACAATACATCTCATGTTGTATTTCTGTCAACAGGCTATTCCGTGTACAACATTGTTTTTAGAAAAAAATGACAAGATATTATTAAAGCCTCAACTGAGAGATACTTACAATGAATATATAATTTGTATTGTAGACGTTTTATTTTATCTGATGCCTATATTTATTAAAATTCAAACACTTAAGAGGAGGTAAATTTGAGTAACTTTTGAGGGAACGTCAGGTTACTTCTTTAATAAACAAGTTAACTTTTTTGCATCCTCTAAATTAAAATCAGTGAAATATTAACTATTTCAATTAGTAGTTCGGGATTTCACTGATAAAACAATAACTGTTTTATGTTACACTGATAAATCAGTGGATCTTAATAAAGAACTTGAAAAATGTAATCACAAACACAAGACGTGTGATCTGTTTCGATAAAGCCCAATAAATTACTATTGTATAAGGGAACTGTTGAAGAGAAATACATGTCAATTAAAATGATGTGCAATTGTGGCTGAGTGTACTTTGATCAACATTTTTCCATATAACATGCAAGTTAACGATAGTCGCAGTGAAATAATTAATTTCACCAGTTACCGTCAGGGCCTACATCAAAACAAAAATGTTACAGATGTAACCAGTCAAAATCGTGCCTCGTTTTCTTACTTGAAGTAACTTCTTTTTAGTCCCATGTTGTGAATTTTCAAAAGTTCTAACATATTCGAATATTTAAATAAATTCTAATCTGTAAATTACTTCTATCATCTTTTATTCGGGGATGTATAATTTTTTATTAATTTTCCTCCTTTACCGTCTTATCTTTTTATCACTTGCAAGAACTTTATAATATCTGAAAAAAGTGTGCTGATAAAGCTTTAGCTGAAGATCTGGAATTTGAAGGAATTTCGTTATTCCCATCGACGACAAATTTAATCTTATTTTCGAGTCTATTACTCATTGATTTTTCATTAGATGGAATCAATTTTAGACTTTTGTGATACTTTTGAGGGCTTTATCTCTACTTACCACAAATCTATTCGATTCTTGGCATCTCTGATCGCTTTTGAGACATTTTCCGAATTCAGAATACACAGGGTTGCAACAAAATCCCAATTTCAAAATTCCCTGAATTTTTTCTGAACAATTTCCTATTTTCCCTGAACGTTATACATTTTTCTTTCAAATATGAAAACAACCTCACGCCTAGGAAATCAATAATGTTAATTCAAAAATAATGTTTCTTTCTAGATTTATCCGAAACACTTTTCACGGTGCGGTGGAACCGGTTTTAACTGACAGTTATTTACAAATGCGATTTTGGTTTTGATGACAGATCTTTGGCATCATACGAACAATTTAAGGCTAAATTAAAAATAATCGACCAAGCTCTTGTAAAAAAATTTCGAAATATCATTATAACCGAATTTTTTAATTCGCTTTTTAGTATAATTAAAATGATTGAAACTAGAAAGTTCAAATTGCGATTATTTGCCAACTATTTGCTTTTAATGTCGAGTCTGTCTACACTGGGCCTTTCAATTCATAAATTTATTGTTGGTTTGTTTTTAATATCAATAAATTTCTCAAATTGTGTGAAACAAGAAATTATAAAAAAAAAAATTTAAATACCATTATAATGATATTTTCTGCAAATTTATTAGTTGAAAATGTATCAAACAGAAAAATGAGCTGAAAAAAGGCTCGATCGATTATTTTAAATTTGGTCTTCAATTATGAGTAGGATGCAAAAGAACTGTAATCAAACAAAAAATTCCAGTTGCAAATAAAATTTAGTTAAAATCGGTTCTATCACGTCGTGTTTTAGTGACAACAGAATTTGATAAACTTCAACTTCAGTTTATTGAAAATTTCCTGCTATGTAGCAACCCTGATACATATATGACTGAGAAAATTTTCTTTCGGAAGCCGAAACTTTGTAAATTTTGTCCAAATATTGGAAATTTCTTTGAAAAGTGACTATACAAACTATTTTTGTATGCATTACATAAAATGCGCAATATCGCTAAAATGCTTTATTGGTTATTTTGGTCTAAAAGAGTTCGTTTCACTTTTTTTTTTTTTTAATTTCTTTCTTTTAATATGAATCTTGAATACTTTTTACTCTATACAAAAAACTCTCATACAAGATCAGAGATAAGAGAAACTTACCCTGTGGATTTGGCGATATAATTGGTAAAGTTGTTGGTACCAGTGGTGGTATACTAGTCTCAAGGTTTTCTTCATCTAAATCAGCATTGACGTTTACAAATGCAACTGGCTGAGTTTTTGTCTTCCCTTCCTTAGCATATTCGTCCACTGCAAATAAAAGATTACTTATATACGCATAATACTATCATATCATTTTTCAAATTAAACATTTCTTTCGCAGTTTAAACCCTCGGAGCTCACACTGGGTCACTCAGACCCATACATCGATTTTGGCGGGCCTGAGACCCCTTAGTGGTACTTTTTAGGTCCTAAATGTGCGTCACCCCCCCCCCCATACAGTGATCTCGCTAGGGTCTCGCTGACCCTAGTGTGTGCCAAGCGTTGATTTGTTCTGAATCAGAATTTTTTATTCAAAGTGCATATTAGGTCAGTCTCAATAAAAATATAAATTATTCATGTATGTTGTCAAAAATGAATTTTTTTATACATTTCCTCCAAAAATAAACGTGTTTTTCCCTTTAAAATCACCTCCGTTCATCTGCAAAATAAATACCTTTTTGGAAAGTTAAAAAAAAAGGTACCTGCAACTCTCAAAAATGGCTCAAACTGTGCATTTGTTTATAAAATTGATTAATAACAATCATGGTTATGAAACTACAATATAGTTTACTGAAGCATAACTAGAAAGTCAAGGAAACCACGTTTCTTACAAAAGGTACCTCAAAATCCAAAATATCGCTGAAAAGCTTCATTTTTTTATCAAATTTGTTTAAGACAATCACATTTGTCTTAAAATAGGATTGCAGTTTACTAAAGTATTACTAGAAAGCTTAACAAAGTACGTTGAAAAAATTAACTGAAACTCTTGAAAATTGCTCAAACTGCGCATTTGTTTATAAAATTTGTTTATAACAATCACGAAGTTTTTATTAAATAACACACTTCCCCTTCTTAAAAAAAAGTACGTCGGATGGACGGACACCCGACCAAAACTATAAGGGTACGAAACCCTAAAAAGTACCTCAAACTCTAAAAAATTGTTCAAACTGCGCATTTGTTTATCAAATTTTTTTATAACAATGAGAATAACATTTATTTTTGTTTGTTAATATTTTTGTATTGCTTTCAATTGAAACGATTACACAGCAACATTAATCATTTTGAATTAATTAAATGTTATTAAAGCAACCATATTTTCAATTTTCGAATTTTTTTCAAATTTATGATTAATTGAAGTAAAAAGAAATGTCTTTTTAAACTAAGAAAAACAAATACCTTTTTCAAAAGGTAAATTAAAGGAACTTTTTTCCATTACTATAACACATCTTGAGAATACGAACACAAATTTTTAGTGAGAAATATCAAAAATTGAAATTTTTCAATTTGATCGGATAAGTAATTGTGAAAGGGTAGGCAATCAAAAAGTGATCGAAAAATGGGTGTGAGCTCCGAGGGTTAATGCAATAATTGAACGGTATAGAAATTAGGGTGGTCCAAAAACAGTTATTTGTGATACAAGTGCGCGAAATAGGTGATTGCGACTACCTTCATATTCAATTAAGAAAATTGAAACTTTTACATGTCCAAGATTTTCATTAAGGTTACTATTATTTATTTTCTTCATTATTGGTTTCATAAGATGTTTAGCGTTGAATTCGAAATTATTGATATTGCGAATACTAGATTCTGATTATTAGAATCTTGCATAAATTTCTCACTGTGTGGCGGTGAACTTTCTCCGACCTCGCAAATGGATTGTTTTTCAGTTGTTGGAGTACCAGTCCGGATGGGATTCGCATTTGTTGATCTTGATTCGTTGCGATGACTTTCTCGTGAATTTGATGACTTTAAAACGATCGATTCAGTGATTAAATTACTCACTATTTTCTTATTTTGTAAAGACTCGTCAATTTTGCCTTCGAGAACGGTGGCTGATTTCCACCCAGTGTGTCGTCTCAGCGTGCTAACATTTGCACCAGAATCAGTGAGTAAATTCGCCGAGGTTCTTCGAAAGCTATGTCCAGTGTAGGCCTTGGGATCGGGCAACTGTAAATACGATGCTATCTGCTTCGGCATAGCGCCAAATTTATTAATCCCGATTACCTGCCTTGTGCACCTCCCGTTCTGGTAATTCAAGAAGAAATGGTGTGAAGCGGTGTCTTTTGGCCGCAAATCGCAGTACTTTTTAACGATACCGTAAAATTCCCCAACAATGGTGAAGGAACGTACCAGCTTGTTTTTCATTTTTGGAAGTGTAACCAGAAACATTGAATTAAAATCTTTCACATCGTCAACTTTAATATTGTACAGTTCATCTCGCCTGCACGCACCAGTTATTCCAATAATTAAAGCGGTCTGAAAATAAGATAGTAAACGTAGTTATTATATTCCTAATGTGCAACAACAAAAAGCCGAATTTAGGAATCTGAATTAGTCAAATTGATGGCTGAATACTTGTTTCATCTACTCATTAAACTAATAGTTTGTAGATGCAGGGCTCGGAACTGCTCAAGTTTAAAAAAATAGTAAAATAGTGACCATACTCATCTCAAAAAAGTAACCGAAAAGCAACCGAAAAGTAACAATAACAGATTTAATACTTTCATGCTGATTCATTATAATAAATTTTAATTTTATAGATTTTTCGGGTTTCAATCGTATGCGAAACTATGAATGTTGCCGATGTTTCGTGAACATTTTTAAAAAAAAGACTTGATTGGCCAATCAAGTTCAACCAGTCCCCACCATGGGGCGCTCTGGCCAATCACAGGCATCGTAGAGAACATATATTACAACAACATAACCTGAAACTTCAGTTTCAGGTCAACCCTGAAGAAGAAAGATTTTTCACCAAAAAGGCGAAGTTTCCACCAAAAATTATGAATCTTCAACAAAAAAATGTACGTTTAAGAAAGTAATAAATTTAAAATTTAAAGATTTTTCGGGTTTATTCAATCGTGTGCGAAACTATGAGAGAACAGTGTAAATATTGTAGGGGTTTCAGCCCAAAAAACCGGGTCAAGAAGAATTTGTTGTTTAATATTGAGATATTAATATTTAATATTGAGAATTTAATAGACTAGCTGTTCATTTAAGATTTCTAATTTCAAACCAAATATTTAAAAGTAAATAATTTGAAACTGAATGGTTCTAAATAGAAAGCCTTGAATCGTGAAAATTTCGAAGACCTTTTAAACTTTGAACGTGACGATTTTAATTGTTCTATTTTAAAAAATGATTAATTTGTGATTGACATTATTGAATTTTGATGTATTAATAACAACTGAGCACTTATCATTTGTAGAACAATTCGAGTAATTTTCAGAGATATTTAGAGGTTTTAACAAGATTCAAAATTAATTTAAAAATTGAAATGATTTCAAATAACTTAAAACGAATTGTGTGTTCCGACAAAATCCGACTATTTGTACCGAAATTTCTGTGCAAATAGATTTCGAACAAAAAATTTGAAAGTTTTTTAAGAATTGTGAAAGGCTTCAAGAGAATGAAAACATTTTCTTAAGATTGCTATGAAAATTAAAAATGATTTTTTATTTTGAAAAATTATTTTAAGAGTTCAAATTTTTCAGTATTTTCTAAGAATTTTAGGAGAAATTCCAATCATTCTAAAAGATAGCCGTGTGGCTACGTGTATCGAAATTTCGGCACAAGTAGCTAGATTTTTTTTCGGTACAAATAAGGGGAGCTAGAAAAGAGGCTATTTGTACCGTAATTTCGATACCTATAGCTGGATTTTTTCGGTACGCGTAGATACTTCTTTAAAACATTTAGAAGTTATGAAAAAATTTCTAACAACATGCAGGTTTTTCAAGATTTTGGAAAAAATTTTGAAGCTTTTTAAAATCTCTTTAAAATGAGAATAATTTAACTTCTAATTTTAAAAATGTTCACTTAAAAAAAATTTAATCGTTCAAGTTTTAGTGTTTCTAGTTTAAAATTGGTAAAACTTTAGGTTAAAAAAAAGTAAAATAAAATTTAAAAACTTAATTAAAATTTGACTTAATTTAAAAACATAAAACTTTAACTTTAGTTTTTTTTTAACGATAACTCTTATAATTTTAAAATTCCTTCATTGATTCTTTAATTTGGAGCATTGAAAATGATAACTTGGATTTTTATGTTTGGAACTGAATCTAAACTTCTAATCTAAATCTAATCTTCTAAACTAAACTTCTATTTTACAAGTTTAAAATTCAAGAGTTCCACTTTGAGGGCTTAAATTTGCAGTTCATTTTTCATCCATTCAAATGGAAAAATGGTTAACTTTAGAGTTCAAACTTTTCAATTTCATTAATCGTGAAAAATGTTTGTGAACCGGGGAAAAAACGGGAATTTTTCTTCAATTAAAACGACTACCCTGTTATTACAATTGAACAAATATAATAATTTTGAGTGACGAAATCCTAATTTAAATTCTCTCCCAAAAATGATTCTATTTTTTAGGTTAAGTATAATTGTGAATACATAATTTTACTTTACCTCGATCGTAACATTATAAAAATTACTCCTGTTTTTCGAACTTTCCCCTCTCGCAAAATAACTCCACAGATTCTGCGAAAACTTCCGTCGATTTGCTCGACCACTTTGCTAACATGAGAACTTTTTACCAATCCTATACCTTTTGAAATACTTTCTTTCCGAAAAATTTCAAGTTTTACTGCTTGAAAGCCACTTTGAATTATAATTACCATTTTTTATTATGTATTTTATCTATTTTTTTTCTTTATTTATCGCGTCTGGCGGCGCCACGTGCGCCCGCCAAAGATGCTTGGGGGCTCTATTTACGAAGTACTTTTCAGTAATATTTGATTTAATTAGTTTGTATACAGTAACTGAATTTTCTAATTAGTTATTTTTAACTAATTCAGATAAATTTGTGTAAATATAAGTGTTTATTTTTATGGCATATTTACCTTTGTTGCCAAATATTGATGGTCCGGAGCTTCATTAAGGAATTTCTCAATATCATTTGAGGAAAGGATTTTTGATTGTTTACTCTTGAATCCAGTAGCCTGCCTTTTCAAAAAAGCCGTTAGCTTTGTATACTTTTCAATCCTAATATTATTCTGACTATTCAATGTGGTTTTTAGCATCGAGTAGTGAGACCAAAGAGTCGATGGTTTCATTACTTTTGCAAGATCATGGAAATAAGTCATTAAAACACTCTCCGATACTGATTTAATCTTCTTTGCTTTAATCCACTTCATAAATCGGTCGTACGCTGCGTGGTACTTCATTTTCGACCTTTCAGGCAATTCCTGTTTGGAAGTACTTGCAGCTGCTCGATCTGGTGGAGTGTAAGATTCATCGCTAGTGTTACCGGACTCTTTATTCTCTGCTTCTTCTTCTTCTTCTTCCTCCTCTTCTTCGTCTTCTTCCTTTATGAACACACAATTCTCTTCTGCCTCTTGCTTGATACCGGGGGACTCTTTATTCACGTCCATGATCTTTTCAGAAGGAAAATTTCACTTGGACTGTGTCTGTTCTCGCACGGGACAAAAAACCTGCTACTTCGTTACTTCGGAAATCGGAACTGACGGCCTGACGCTGCGCTACTTCGTGATCGCACGATTCGCACGCTGGACGTGAACGGCGTCTCCGATGTGGAATGCAGTGGAAAGTTTCAGATCCCTAAAGTACGCATGCGCCAGACATTCTCGTCGCAGTCAGCTGGAATGAGTCACTTTGCGTAGTGGTAACTTTGCGCACCATTTAGAATTTAGATGCAGGGCCGACGAGAGGCCCCAACCTCGAGAGGGGCTCAGGGGCGAATCAAGGGTAAGTTTTCGGGGGCCCATCTAGGGTTTGGGGTATGGGGGTTAGTCTTAGTGTCGGGTCGTTACCGGTAACGGCGCGTTCGATTCTCGCTGCCTGTACTTATTGTATGTAATTATTTTTATTTTTTGTTATTATTAAAATCTTTATAAATATAATTTCTTTTAAATTCTTCCTAAATTAAACAAAAAATTAAGTTTTTTTGCGAAAACATTATCCTTTTCCTAAAAAGTTGTAGTCACCAGATATCGCACACATTGTTGTCAACAAGCTAATTGGTTGCGATAATACATACTATATGACTTTTAGTGGCTGTTTACAGTTTGTCCATCTATTAATAAAGATTACGAACTTTCTGCACCATTAATTTTTCTAATCGAATTTTCCAAATATGAAATTTTATTTCATGATACAAAATTTATTATTTCTAAATTTCTCTAAACATTATTGATTAAAGAGAACATTTTCATTGTGAATGATTTTTTAAATATTGATAGTGTATACAAAGTGTATACATAATTCAGTAACGGTAAAAAATGTATGGTACCGGTAACAGAAAAATGACAGAGGTACATAAGATTTCTGGAAAAAATTAAAATGATTTAGGTTTTTATTTCATAAAGATTAATTATAAGTTTTTAAGATCTTAAAATATGTCAAAAGAGAATCTGGAAGATTTTGAGAAAAAGTTTTGTATTTTTCAGGATGTTAAAAAAATTGACCAAAACTTAATTAGTTTAAAAGATATTTTGAAGTTTTGAAAAGATCAAAAAATAATATAAATCTTGAGAAGATTAGAAAAATTTCAAACAAAATGTAAATTTTGGAAGATATTGAAAAAAGAAGCTTTTTAAAATTGTTTAAGTTTCAAGAGAATCAAAAAAATTTTCTTAGATTCCTGGGAAAGTTTCAAATGATATTTTATTTTGATGAATGAGTTTTAACAGAAATTTTAAAAAGATTTCAAATGATTTCCCAAAATTTTGAAAAAGAATGTAGAGGATTTTACGAGCGTTACGGGAAATTCCGTAATACTAGTCAGAGCCAGGATTTTGAAGCAACATTTGTGTACTTTGAAAGATCATAACAATTTTTTTAAAAACCAGAAAGTCTAAGAGATCTTTAGAAGTTTTAAAAAGATGCAAAACTTGAAGAGATTTAAACAAATTGAAAAGAAAATTTCGATTTCGAAGATATCGAACAAAAAGTTTGGAAGTTTTTTAAGAATTTAAAAAAATTGCAATGGAATAACATTGTCAAAAAAGATTCTAGAAAATTTTAGGGCAATTTTTTAAATTGTAAATTTAAGAATAATTGTAAAATTTAAGAAAAAAATCAAATCATTTTAAGAGATATTTAGAATGTTTAGAAGCTTATGCAGAATTGTTGAAAATATATTTTAAACTGGCTAAAATTTTTCCTAATGAAATCCTGTAAAATAAAAAACTTATCTTTACAATCTTCTAGATTTTTTTTACATCTCAAATCTTTAAAAATCTTTTTTAATTTTCTATATAATCCGAGAAAAATTATATTTCTTCAACGAAAAAGAAGCGAAATAGGGGAAAGATTAAACATTTATTTTTACATTCAGAAAAAAACAATCTTTTCATAAGAAAATTTATAGTTTTGAAATAATTTTAAATTATTTCTTAATGATTTCTGTCAAAGAAAACATAAAATTTAGAAATTAAACCATTTTTATATGTTTTAAATCGTTATCATGATAACGAATTTCTGGCTAATAAGTTATGAGTATCAGAACTTTTAAAGTTGATGAAGCAGTTTTTAACAAAGTTGAATTTTTTTTAATTGTTACAGTATCTAAACTCTAAACCAATATTGTAATTTAACTTTTTTTCTTGATTATAATAGATCTTTCCGTTCACTTTCAAAAACCGCCTGATAATTAAAAAAAAAAAAAATTTAACGGATAAAATGGCATTTTTAATGAAAATATTTGAAACCCGTTTTCTCAAAAAGACCATAATTTTATTTTTTCATGATTTTTTTCTAAGTTGGTACTAACATGGTGCTTTTGCCCAAACAAGTTTAATTAATACCCGTTTCTTGGAGAAGAGGAAATTTTATTTATTTGTATGAAAAATAAAATTTCGCATTTTTTTGCAATAACGAGTCGAGATTTAAAAAAAGTAAAACAATTTTCCATCTTTTAGAGTTACACTTTACGCATTTTTTACAGAATATTAGAAAACCTTATTGTTTCAAGAAAAATGCAATTACATATAGTCGACTTTATTAATATGTATTTTAGCAAAAATTTTGAGAAAACGCAAGATAGAGAAAAGAGCTTAGAAACATGTTTTAGAAGTTTTGACGTAGAAAAACTTTGATTTTTTACTTCTTACGTATCTCGTCTCGTTATTGCAAAAAGTGCGAATTTTTATTTTTCATAAAAATAAATAAAATCTTCTCTTCTCCAAGGATAAATGCCCCATATTAGTACCAACTTAGACAAAATCAAGAAAAAATAGAAAGATAGCCTTTTCTAAAACATTGAGTTTAAAGATTTTCAGAAAAACCGACTTCACTTTGTCAGTTCGAAATTTTATCTAAACTTTCCGGCGGATTTTGAAAATGAACGAAAATATCTATAGGATTCAAGAAAAAAAGTTAAATATCAATATTGGTTCAGATACTGCAACACTTTTTCTTAAATGTCAACAAACTTTTTATAAACTGCGTTACCAACTTTAAAAAGTTCTAATACTGATAACTTAGTGAATTTTTTTTATCTTGTCGAATTATACAATCACATTTTAGAAAAAATAATGTTGGAATCTGGATCTTTGGGTGACGGTGTTTGCACCCAATGCTCTCCCTCTGGAAGAGAGAGGGCATGATTACGAGGGACAACATTTTTTACTTAAAATTTTTTCATAGTACATGAATCAACATTGTACACACCAGAGTGCTACGTGACCAATTACATGGTTTATAATTGGCGGAGTTATAATTTTAAAAATGAAGATATTGTGTTGAAATTTTGGGAAATAGTTCAAAATATGTAAGAGTACATCTGTCTGAGCCATTTTATTGTTTATTTTGTTTAAATAATGCAATTTTATTAATTTTTTATTTTGAATGTAACTGAGAATAGGAGGTTAGAATCCTAGCTCAAATATAATTAATAAAAATGCATTGCTTGAACAAAGTTAACATCGTCTAATAATGCCAGTATATATTTTAAACCATTTCTCAAAATTTTAGAACAGTATATTATGTTTTCTAATGATAAAGCCACCGAATATAATAACATGTAATAATAAATAATAGTGGATACGGATGACAAAATTGCTTTAAAAAAGACCATTTTTTTATTTTGTTTATATTTGAAACATAAATATTTTTTGGCAGCATTCATATCATCCGATTTTTGCGATCCGAGTTTTCAAAAAATCAGAACTTAAAAAAATACTTTTCTCGGACTACCCTAATGTAGATATAAAATATGCATACCAAAATAAGATATATTAACTGCAGTTTTGGTTAGTATTTTTTTACAAGTAACTTAGTTACTAAAAAGATACGTTATCTGTAGCTTTCAGGGTAACTTAGTTACTATTTTAAAAAATAATGTTTAACGTAACTTGCGATTTTTTAGTAACTTGTAACTTTAATTGTAGTTACCATGAAGTTACTTTGTGTGTGTTTTTATGCATATCTCCTATTAAGAGAGGTTTATGGGTCATGGGATAAAAAGAAATTCAAAAACGGAGCGCCCATGTGTAGAACAACAGAAACAGAACAAAACATTTTTTCCACAAATTTCGTGTTACAAATTTGAATTGTTAGAATTAAATACGTGATTCGTGTTTTTAACTTGAAATTCATTTTGACAAATCATTTTTAATGGATGATAAAAATAAAGCCAACGAAACAAGGAATTCTGGCGATCCTGCCGAACAATGCGTAAAAACCCCATAGAGAATATGATACACTGGAACTTGGATTAAATCAGTCCGGATTTACTGCGTTCCGAGAATTGATGCCACGACGGTTTCGGGATGCGCGGAGTGCGGGAGGGGCTGTTCAGCCAAGCGTGACAAACGGATCGAGGGCCGCACTCCGCCTGTTTGGACAGCCTGGATTCAATTTGAAGGCGACTGCAAGCAATGCCCGAAACCGGAATTAAATCCAAGTTCTAGTGGACGATGGACAGGATATGCCGAGGGTCATGTCCAGAGAGCGGATTAGCGCCACTGTGAAGTTAGCTAGATAGGGGGTAGCTGCACAAAGTGGTTTCTCTTGTATTTTCAAAGTTTTTAGAATAACTAAACTTTAAAGGTTCACGTTATTTAAAGTTCTTTTATATTGATCGATTTTTTTACAGAATTTATCACCTTTAAAATATATATATCTTTCAAATGTAATATTAGAGTTTTAAATGCGCATTTTTAAACCTGTTTTAATCTTTGAGGCCTTAAAACTAAAGTTTTTTTTTGCTTCAAATACTTAAATTCGAAAATATTTGGTTTGAAATTTCTTAACTTTTAGAGGTTTCGAATTTCATAATGTTGCAGATTTAAATACAAATATTAAAAAAATTTTAAACAATTTCATTTTCAAATATTTCAAAATTGCAAAATTTCGTATTAAAAGCCTTGATAGTCAGTTTATAATTTAATAATTTTAGATTTAAATATTCTAAATTATTTGGTTTCAATTTTAGTCGGTTTTAAATATAATAATTTTAGATGTAGGTATTTTAAATTGGTTGGTTTCAATTTTAAACGTACATAACTTTCGAGTTTCTTGAATTCTTTGAAATCGTAGCGTATCAAATTTAAAGACTTGATAGTTACACACTTTTTAGTTTAAAGGATCTGTAATTAAACAATTTTGAAATAAATGGCTCCAGAATAAATTTAAAACAATGACAAATTGAGACAATAATTTTTTTCATTCAAGACTTGAAAATGAGCAGATTTTAGAACCCAGGCATTGAATATTGATTTTTTTTAATTTGAAAAATGTTTCAAAAAGTTCAACATTCCAAACTTAGCTTTAAAAAAATAATTGATTGAATAATTGAATAATTTCTTTAATTTTTAATGGTTAAAATTTTAGAGTTCTGAATTTTCATGGTAAGCGCTAATTTTTCTCTATCAGAAGATAGAGGCGCCTGAGGCGCGCGACTGTTGGATCTCGCGCTTCGCGCTCGATTACGTATTCACCTCGCGCTACGCGCTCGGACTTATTTTCATCGCGCTTTACGCTCATTTGCTCTAGATTTTTGAACTTCGTGTTCGACTTCAATAAAAAGAAAAAGTTTATTTGCAAATAATATAAAATTATCAAAACCTCTATATATGAAGTGATTGTTAAATTTGTTTTTGTTTTAGACTGAAAAGGAACTTTATTTACTTAAGGTTCTATCGACCTTAAGAAACACATTCTCATCCAGACAGTCGCGCTTCGCGCTCTATACCCAGTGGGCAAAAAAACATTGACGTCCTAAGAACGTTCTAAATACGTTCCTAGTACGTTTGTGTCAGTCCAATTGATGTCCTAAAGACGTCCCATGTTCCAAAGACGGTCTTTGGAACATGGGACGTCTTTAGGACATCAATTGGACTGACACAAACGTCCTAGGAACGTCTTTAGAACGTTCTCAGGACGTTAATGTTTTTGTGCCCACTGGGTATTCAATGCACCGTATGATGTTATATGTTCTTGATGTACCAATTACTAAATGTGTATTTGATTTAATTATAATTTAATATATTAGGTAGGATATAGTTTAGGTGACAAATTTTATTAGTTAAAGTGTTATTTTAGCTTGTGTCGTTTTTCAAAAAAGTTAATTTTTTCATTTTGAATATATTCTTACAACAAAAATTGATTATAAATTTGTAAATCTTTTTTGAATGCACAATTTTTGTTCATTCGTCTGTTTTCGTACGTTGCATCGTTTATCCAAAATTTTATTTTTTTAATGTCAATGTTATTTTCACGAATAAAACAAAAACTACGCATCCTATCTAATTATAATTAATGACAAATTTGTACCTCTTCTTTGGATGAACAAATTTTCTGTCTCATTTTTTTCGTAGCTTGTGTTATTCGTCTAAAAATATGATTGTTCTATTTTCAATGCTGTTTTTTACGAATAAAACAAAAACTGCGGGTCATATCAAAAAGTGAATAATAACAAATGTGTAGATCTTTTTTAGTTGCACAATTTTGGTCAATTCATCTTTTGTCGTATCTTGCATAGTTTGACAGCAAAATGGAATTTTAGATTTTTCATTATTCTTTTGGGCGATCAAAATTAAAATTTTTTATTTTCCAAAAAATTCGAAAAGTTGTTGTAAAAATATTGTAGGGTATTGAAGAAGCAACGTTTTTCTCCTCTTGACTTTTTTTCATATCGTGCGTTTTCCGGCTTAAAATGACTCCGGTCATTTTTGTTCTATCAGAAAAAGTCATTAGGATGTTTTGTTCGTCTTTTTGCGTACTACTAATAACCGTATATAGAATTTTCAAATCTTTAAAAAGAAGTTGTCTCAACAATTTTCAAAATGTGCTTACTTTTTGAATTTTCATCCAGAATAGCGGATAAGCGATCAATCTTTTGAAAGTTATCGTGCCTACACGATACTACAGACTACAGACTACATATATACAGACAAATAGACAGACACCTTCGTAAACATCGTTTTTTCTGACTCAGGATGACTAAAAACGTGGAGATTTGATGAAAACCGACAAAGTCAAATTTTACATAAAACTAATACCTTCTCATTATAAAGATAATGTAATAGAAATGAGTTTTAAGTTTCTGGAGTACAAATTTTGTCATTTCTAATGTTTCTCATTTAAAATTACTTTTTATTTCGAAAGTTTTTTTTAAATCAATTTTAAAGGTTTCTAATTGAACATCTTTTCATTTTTAACAACGAAAATAAAAGTGAATTTATTTTTTGATTTTAGAAAAATTTATCAAATAAATTTGTATATTAAATCATATATTGTTAATTTAATCAAAATTTAGATTTCTAGAATTTCAGAAGTTTTGATTTTGAAACATTTCAATTTAAATCGCCTTGAATTTAAATTGATTAAAATTCAAAACTTTTCAATTTTGAATGCTTTTAGTTAGAAATAATAAAATTTTCAATTCCTTTGAATTTCAAGTGATCTATTTTTCAAAACTCTAATTAGAAAATATTCAATTTTTAACGTTTTGAAACTGTCCTATTTTCAAAATTTTAATTTGAAATAATACGATTTCGAGATTCTTAAATTCAAAATCAAAATTTTCAATTTTGAACACTTTGAATTAGAAATGGTACCATTTTTCTCCTTCCTAATGAAATTATTCAATCAAGAAAGTGTTGGTTTTGTTGGTTTGATAGTCTAAAATTTTAAAAGCTGTAGTTTAAAAATTTCCAATTTATAATTATACAATTTTAAACGCTTTTATTCAGAATTGATACAAGTTCAATTCATTCCATTCAAAATATTGTAATCTTTTTTTAATTTTACTTAATCTAAAATATTTTGCATTGGAACGTTGTCAATTTAAAATCATTTCGTATATTTTTCTCAAACTTTAAACGCTTTAAATTCGAAATTGTCAACAACAACTGCGATGGTCTGAACGGGCTTCTCCGCGTGTGAGCGCCGAGTGGCCCTCGCCAGTTAACTTCACAGTAGCGCTAATCCGCTCCTCGATCTATTACTCAGTTTCATTTTAATTTCATTCATTTTCATTTCAGTCCTATTTCTTTTTAAATAAAGTTTTTATAAACTATCATCTCCATTATTTTCATTTTTAAATTTAAAAATTAAGGGTGTGAAAATAGTATATTACATCACAAGTCTACTGCGGAATGGTTTTTTCGCTCACCCTGCGAATATTGAATTTCCCGAGTTCAGACATGTGTAACTCTACGAGTGATGTAAGATATTTTATTTCAAACCACCATGTTATGAGAGTTATGAGCCAGTAGAGCCCCCAGAAAAGTGAGCGTGGGATAGCCCCTTATCGAAATGGTGCGAGAACGTCCTATGAAGTGTTTTTTTTTTGTTTTTTTTTTTTTGATAATGATGATGATCACTGGCCATATATTCTTCTGTTTTGTGTTTTGCATTTGTCAAATTTCTCGAAGGCCAGCCCGAATTTATCCTTAGATTTTTTGGGTAGTAAATCTTGTTTTTTTCACTACTTCATCATTTATGTTGAGGGATGTCATTTTGTTTTTTTTTTCTCCATGATTTTGAGTGTACGAAGATTTTTTACAATTATAACACTTTGCGACGTAATTGTAGACAAGGCCGTAGCCAGAAAAATTTTTCGGAGGGGGATACACTACCGTCGGAAATTGCGCGCACGACTGTTGTGAGCGCTATTAAAAATCACTGCTGACTTCGAACCACGATATTTCGGCGAAAAACAGAGATAGGGCATTTTTTTAAAAACCTGAAAATTATACGACATCGAGCCTGAAATCTTATCTTTAATTTAAGCCAAGAAAACTTAAAAAATCTTCATGGGGCCCGAGATATGATTAAAAATGTTCAATCGTATCTGAGCTCAATTTTAATCGACGATCACGATTCTCGGCCGGTCTGCTGCTCGTCTCCTTCGGCGAGGCAGGACCGAAGTGGCCATTTGTGGAACTAATAAACCGTCAGTGCGGCGGCGTTTTGAACCAATAAACTGTCAGTAGCTGATACTGTTCGGTAAAGGTAACCACGTTATTTAGACTTATTTAAACGCTCACTTTTTTGGGACCTAATAGGCTCATAACATGGTGGTTTCGAATAAAACTATCTTTTTAGGTAACTTGAAGTTTTTTTTCATCTAGTTACTGAAACTAATTACCTTTTTCGCTAAGTAACGTAAATTTAAATAGTTATTAAAAAAAGTAACTTACCCAACAGTGATTCACTGTCAAAAATAGGAGGTTCTCCAAGGGCAACGTATCGCTCCCTTGCAGACTGCGCAGCTGCATAATCAGCACGATGATTATGTTCCCTATGAAGTCGCGGATTCTTGCAATCTATAGTGGTAACGAGACTTCCTCGACAAAAAAACGATCTTCCGACACAACGCCATCGTATGTTGAAAGGCTGCTTCTTGTGTAAGGTGTACATATAACCATTATGTATGACTTTCGGACCACCCTTATTAGATAGCACCACCTAATATGATTAATTTTCAAAAATATTATTCGAATTGATACATATAATTGAAGACATGAGAACGAGGGGTTAATTACTCCTGCAATCTGGTGTGCCATTCTCTCCAATCCCATGCAATCCTTTGCAATTCCATGCAATACTTTACAATCCCTTGTAATCCCCCCTCAAGAATAAATATTGTAGGAAATTACTGGATTTCAAATATTTTTTTCGCGATTCTAGCAAAATCATTATAGATAATCATTATAAGAAAATGTGTACCATCAAATGGGGTAATTTATACTAAAGCGGGTTTGAACCAGAATCTAAAGCAGTTAAAGCCTCAATAAAGCCCTAACTGGTTCTAGAATCTGGTTAAAACATCCTTCAGTAGTTTTAAACTATCAATTTAGGAATGTCCAAATTTACCTCACATGTCCTAAATTACCCCGTTTGATGGTATACTGAATAAAATGGTTTGGTTGTCCCAGCTAAACGTTTGGCTGCTGAATTTCATATTATAAGAAAATATAGCTGTGATACCTGAATATCAAGCTGTTTTAGCTAAATTCTTCTATCCACAAAATTTCTAGGTGGCAAGATTTAGTTACAACAGCTAGATATTCAGGTAATAAGCTATATTTTCTTAAATAATGTTAAAATACTGAAAGAATTGATGAAAAAAAATTTTTAAATATACGAACGAATTATTTATTTAACGTAGGATTTCGAATTATTTCACAGGATTTCCCAGATTTAGAGGTATTTTACAGGATTTCAAAAGGATTAAAAGAATTCAAAGACGTCAAAAGATTTCAAGAAATCCCAAGGAATTTCAAGGTATTCCAGAGAATTTATCAACAAATATTTTTACGGATTTCGAGGAATTTCGTAAGATTTCGAAACATTTCAAGGAATTTAAAAGGATTTTAAAGATTTGCAAACATTTCCGGGATTTTAAAGGATTACAAAGGATTTGAAGATTTCAAAAATTTCAAGAGATTTCAAATAATTTTGAAGCTTTTCCAAGGATTTAAAGGGATTTCTATAGAACATTGGAAAATAAATTAAATTTAATTTGAATGGATTTCTGGTGATTAATTTTTTTTTCTTCAGAACTGCAATGAAGAAATTTAATTTACTTTATATTCAAGGGATTTCGAAGAATTTCCAGAGATTTCAAAAATTTCCAGACTTTTTGAGGTATTTTGGTATTTCAAGGAATTTCACAAGATTTAAAGAATTAAATCTCCTAGGATTTCAAGGGAATTCAAAGATTTCTGAGGATTTGAACGTGGTTTTTAAATAATAAGTTAATTATAAGGTTTGATATAATTTATGTTCAAGGGATTTCAAATGATTTATACTTATGTTTATGTATTTTTATGACCGTGTATAAAGGTAAAGTAAATGGCAGAATGCCCAGAGGTAGACCGCCGAAAGAATGGTTAGAATCTGTAAATGAGACATTAATCCGAAGAGACATAAGAAGCAATAGAAACACAATTAAGAGTTTGCATGAAAAAATACATGGACGTGAAGGAAGCTAGAGTAGTATGCTAGGACAGAAAAGTGTGGCGACAAATAGTTTGTAAACAGAGTGACAATAGAGTGAATGATGACTGAAATAAAGACCTTTGATACTAATGAACTAATGATACTAATGATACTAATGAACCATACATAACAATTTTGTGAGGCTCCTCACTTGGGGTGATCGCTAGAGAGATTGGTCAGCAACCTGGGTCGGAGCAGTGTTGCGGAATGAACGTGTCATTAAAATAAATAACACGAGAATTCCAGATCAATCTGAAACATCTATACCTAACACCTATATACCTATGTACCTTATACTGATATACCGACCCATTAAGGACTACCCATTTTCACTTTTAGAACTGCCCACTTCAATTAACAACTGCCGCCTGGCTTGGGTAGAACTGCCCTTTACGGTATACCCTGAAGAGATGTCAAAAATGTCAAGGGATGTCAAGTCATTTTATAGGATTTCCAAAAATTTCAAGGAATTTCAATGGATTTCTATGGAACTTGAGGAAATAAATTTGATTGTTTTTCATGTTGTCATTCTCATGTCTTCAATTATATTTTCTTTAAAAGAATTCCGAGTTCCCCTCAGTAAGTAATAAATATTATATAAATGAAACATCTTTTTTACCTCTGCTGTCTCAGAATCTTCTTCTTTTTCTTCTTCTTTCATTTCGCCCGGACGGCTAAGTAATTGCTTTTGTTTGCTCTCCATTTTTTTCTGTAGAAGGCCAGATATTTTTTAACAACAATTTGTTTCTAAAGTATTGTTCCGGATGAAAATAAAAATAACATTTCTATATTTTTGTAAGGCTGATGATAAGATGGAAAGCTGAAAAGAGGGGTTTGTCGGACAAAATTTGCACCAATCATGTCCACTTTTGAATTTGAATGATTTTAAATTCATAGCATTTTAAAGTCAAAGCTTCTGTAATTCTAGAATTTGAAATTTTTATTACATAACATAATTATAATTCATTAAAGCTAATGATACAAATTTTTGTAAAATAAAAAAAAATGAATTGAATTGTTTTGAAAAAACGTTCAAAATAAATATTAAGTTTAAGTGGGAAAAACTAAAAATGAAAATTTTTTGCAAAAAATTAACCTAGATTTTAGGACTAATTTGAGCTTTATAAACGGGAAAATATCTAATTACATTTTTATTTCTTTATTTTATTGTTACAAACACGATTTACGCAACAAAAGATTGGACTTGAAATAAACAAAAAATACTGAAATATTCTTAAAATAAAATTACAAGGAGAGTTGTGCGAAATATAACATAATATAATATATATATATATATTATATATATATATATAATATTATATATAATATAACATAATATAATAATAAATCAGATCCAATTCTTTTCAAATTAGCCATAATTTTTTTAGGCATATCAAACTCTTTTGACATTCGCCGAAAAATAAAAAAATTAAGTTCAAAACTTTGGCGGCCTTTTTTTCAAATATAAAAAGTCGAATTGATCGAAAAACTCAAATTTACATTTTCGAAAATGTCTACTTTACACTTTTACATAATTGAACATGCCTGATTTAAACATAACTTGAACTATATTTTTATTTATTAATTAACCACGTAATATTTGTAAAATATGTAATGCAACAAAGATATATTATATAGAAAAAGTATGAAATTATACTGAAATAATTGAAAATACATACAGAATAGTATAATTATATGAATTAAACACTGTATCATTCAAAAAATTTAAGATGTTTACTATAAAACATAAAGAACCTAATTAAACATTTTTTTGGAATATTCACGTATACGTATATGTAAAGTAAATGGCATTTTTTATTTACCAATGGACGGCTCTCTATTGGCTCATACAAAAAAAAACGGCGCGGAGAGATATGCACTAATAATCAACTGGACGGAAAAAGTAATATTGAAATTAATTTATGATTCAAAAAATATAGCCCGAAAACAAGGCACGATTACGAATATTATAAAATTACGAAGCACGAGTAGTTCAAAATGGCCAACGTGGAAAGAAAAACACGTACTAGACTCGACAGATAAATGTCCAATGTCCATATTCAGAGGCGGAAATATGGCACCACCGCGCTGTGATCAATAAATGGCACCATGGCACGAACATTCTGTGTCCGTTTACATTGTACACCTGCTCTGTTTTCAAGCAGTGTCGCCTCAAAAACTATACGGCACCCCTTTTATAAACATTTTGGAATATTGGCAAACAATTTTAAATAACCAGAGCTCGGAACTCAAAAAAGTAACCGTGAAGTAACAATAATGTAACAAAAAAGTAACCAAAAAGAAAGACTTTTTACCAAAAAGGACAAAGTTTCCACCAAAATTATGAATCTTCAACAGAAAAATGTACGTTTTAAGAAAGCAGTTCTACTTTTAACAAAATTGTTCAATTTTTCTGCATAAAAAAGGTGAGTTGTTAACGAAAAATGTAATCTTTGATACAGCAACCAAAAAAGATTTTAATTTAATATAAAAAACAGTGGAATTCATTTTAAAAATACGATTTTTCAGCAAAATAGGTTATTTTTCAACAAAATTCTTGAGTTTTTAAGCCAAACAGACAAATTTTTACGAAACAGTTGAATTTTCAACCAGTAAATATGGATTTAACTTTAAACTTAATTTTCAACTTTAATTTGAAGATTAAATTAGAATAATTCAATTTCAAGTTTAAAAAAATTAATGTTTAACCAAACAGATGGATTTTCAAACTGCAACTATAGAATTTTTAATTGGAATAAGTTAAATTTTCAGTTAAAAAAATTACTTTCAACAGAAAACAACTAACATTAAAAAAAATAGTTATATTTTCAAAGAAAGTGATGAATTTTCAAATCAAATTGAGAATATATAACTGGAGTAGTGGAATTTTAAATCAGGAAGATGAATTTTTAAGCGAAATGATGAAGATGAATTTTCAACCAAGAAGACTAATTTCTGCCAAAAAATACGAATTTTCAACTAAAAAAGATAATTTTTCAACCAAAAATTAAATCATTAAATTTTTAGTACAAAAAATGAATCTTCAACCAAAGATATGAATTTTCAACTAAAATGAGAAATATTCAACTGGAATACTTGAATGTTTGACCAAAAAGAATAATTTTTAAGAAAAGAAGCTTACACCAAAGTTATGAATGATCAACAAAAATATGTACGTTTAAGAAAGTAGTTCAACTTTGAACAAAATGGTTGAATTTTTCTGACTGAAAAAGATACATTGTTAACGAAAAATTTGATATCATACAATCACCAAAAAAGATTTAAATTTAATATAAAAAACAGTAGAATTCATTTAAAAAAGACGACATTTCAATAAAATAGGTTATTTTTCAACAAAATTGTTGAGTTTTTAAGCCAAAAATGCCAATTTTTACAAAACAGTTGAATTTTCAACCAGTAAAAATGGACTTTTTCTGAAAAAGTTATCTTCAAACCAAATAGTTGAATTTTCTGCGAAAACAGGGAATCTTCAAACGAAAAAGACGAATTTTCAACAAAATAAGTACATATCTAACCAAAAAGATAAATTTTCAAATAAAATTATGTATTTTAAAACAAAAGGGTGATTTTCAATCAAGAAGAATTATGTTCTACCAAAAAAAGACGAGTTTTAAACTAAAATTTCAACAAAAAGGATTTACATTTTAATTTAAAAACTAGTAATTTTAGCTAAATTGCGATTTTTATCAGGATTCGAAATAATTCAATTGGTAGCCCTTTTTATACATTTTACATACGAAGAAATTATTATTTTCTTGTTTTTCCCTAATTTTCGCGACTCTAAAGAGCCAAATTTACTGAAAAAATGCGAATTTTTACATTTTTTTTGTAAGAAATCTATTGACTTTGAATCATATAAAAAATTTTAAAATCCATTATTAAACCAATTTTTAAATATTACGTTTTAAACATTTTTGAAAGAATAATTAATAATTTCGGATTGAAAGCATCTGAAATTAAATAACAATATATATATATATATAGAATGATTTTGGGCAGTTTAATTAGAAAAAGGAATTAAATAATCTTGGATAATTTCTAAGTCGAAGCGCTAACAATGAAACAATTTTTTTTTAAATTAAAGAATCACAAAATTAAATGATTTCAGATAAAATTTTTTTTTCAAATAAAAATCCGAAATTCTAGAATTTCAAATTGCTATTACGTAACAAAATTATAATTTGATAAGACAAATTTTTCTAAAATCAAAAAATGAATTGAATTATTTTGAAAAAACGTTCGAAATAAATATTATTTTTAAATGGGAAACACTAAAAGTGAAAAAGTTTCTGCTCTGAAAAAATTTGTAATTACCAAAACTGGTGATATTAACACTTTTTTATACTCGAATCCTTTTAAATTTCAATTATTTGAAGTATTTTTAAATCGTTAAAAGAATCAATAACTTTTAAATTGCTAAGTATACTTTCTAAAATTCAACCAATTCAATTATAATTGCAAAATTAAAACCTATTAAAGAGAAAAATAAATAATTTAGCATTCAACATGAAAATTCAGAACTCTAAAATTGTAACCATTTAAAATTACTGAAATTATTCAATTACTGATGTATCAATTTCAGATAGTTCAATTTTTATCTTTTTTTTATTTAAAACTCAATTTTTAATTTTTTAATTTCAAATCTTCCTTGAGAATCACTATACATTCTTGAAATTTTCCAATCAAATATTTTTCAATTTGAAATGCTTCACTTATTTAAAGCTTTAACTAAAAATTGGACAATTTCAAGATATTACATTAAAATTGAAAAAATAATACATAACAAGATTGCTGTAATATGATTCCAATTTTTGGAATCGTACAATTTTAGGCTTTTCAGTTCGAAATTGCTTTATATTTAAATCTAAAATGATTAAATTCAAAACTATCAAGGCTCTTAATTTAAAATTTTGAAATATGTAATTGCGACATTTTGAATATTTGAATTTGAAACTAAAATATTGTAAAATTTGAAATTACAAATCTGCAAAAATTAATCTAAAAGTAAATAATTGATATTTTTAAAACAAATGGAATGTTTTTATATTCGGAAGGAAGATTTCAGGAATGTAAATTTTGAAAAAAATTAAATATAAGAATCAATCAAATCCGTTTAGCGATTCACGAGAAAAAAGTTGATCATATTGTAACATTCAATTTTTATTGTTAATAATTTTTGCAGAAACATTTTTTTTGCGCCCAAAAACTGGGAAATTTTTTTCGAACATAAGGGCTATTAAAAAATTTATTTCACACCAAAAAAAAACGTCTTTCGATTTATGGTCGGTTTATTTCGATTTATGGATTGAAAATCAAATTCGAGTTAAAAAAAACCTGGTAAGCAGAAAGTTCCAATCAATGACCTTTTTCAGGTATCTAGAACGCCTTTACTAGTAAAAATACGATAGAAAATTTTTTGATTAGTATAGAAAATTATAAGTGTAAATATAGTGAATTTCTTAAAAAATTAGTTTTTTTTTAATTATTCTTATTCAACTGACTTTATATATTATTTGTAACAATTTATATTAAAAGGTTATTATTATTATTATTCGCTATTTTCAGTGGTATAGTCCTAAAAGAAAAAGTGGCCTGGCGGCTAAAAACTGTAGTTGGTAACAAGGGAGGGGTGGAAATAAGTGGAAATAATGTTACTAACTTAGATAACATTTAGAATTTGAACACAATAAGAAAATCCAACTTCATTTTTGGGTAAAAGTTAATTTTTTATTTCAAAGTGTGTATTTTATGTATGTATTATATTTTTTGTTCGTAATTCATCTCATTTGGTTAAAAATCCTATTATTTGGTTGAAAATTCAATTTTTTAGTTGAAAATGCAACTATATCGTTAAAAAGTGATATTTTTTGATAAAAATGTAACTTTGTTAAAAATTCATTTTTTAGTTGAAGGTTCATCTCTTTGGTTGAAAATTTTTATTTTTTTGATGAAAATTGGTATTATGTTTGATTAAACATAAATTGTTTAAACTGACAATTAAACTATTTAATTTTTGGTTGGCAATTGGTAGAAATTTAATCTTCTTGGTTGAAAATTGATTCTTTTTGGTTAAAAATGCATTTATTTGGTTGAAATATCAACTGTTCCATGCTTCGTTGAGAATTCAAATTTTTTGGTTGAAAAGTCAAAGTTTTTGGTTGAACTACTTTAAAAAAAAATCATTTTTTTTGTATTAAGGAAACTATTTGCGTTTGAATGAACTTTTATGTTAAAAAAATTCTACTCTTTTGTTGAAAATTAATATTTTTGTTGTTGTTGTTGTTGAAAAATCATATTTTTGGGTAGATAATTCAACTTTTTTGTAGATAATTCACCTTATTGACTTTAAAATTGAATAATTTTGTTGAATATTCATGTATTTTGTTCAAAATTCATCTTTTTTTGGTAGAACATTAATCTTCTGGATCGAAAATTCATCATTTTGGTTGAAAATTTAACAAATTTGTTGAAAATTCTTTCTCTTTTTGGGTATTTTTTTATCTGGAAATTTAACTGTTCAATGTTTGGTTAAAACTTGATCCTGTACATTGAATAAGTTGGAAATTCATCTTTTTGCTTCCTCATAGAGGAAGCTTTGTAATGGTGACATTTTTCAAAATTTTTAAATTCATTTAATTAAACCCTCCCTAATTTAAAAATGTCTAATACAACATTCTAAGCAATTGTCCGGATGTGTGGATGTCAAGCTTTTTTGTGAACACGATAACTAGAAAACGGTTGCAGATAAATTGATGAAATTTGGAGAGCTTATTTTCCTCACTAATATCTTGAAACTGACCAAAGGATTTCTGAAAATATTTATTGCATTTTTTTTTCTAGCACTCAATAATACTTTAAAAATCGGTTTTTTATAGTAAAACTTTTTTCATTCGCATAATTCAAAGTTGATGCAAGAATAAAAAAGATTCCTTGGTTTGGGACGAATCGATTGACCTATAATATTAATACATTTTATTGAAGAGTAGGGAAGTTATGGTAATTTATATATTTTGAAAATCGGTTTTTTAAAGTAAAACTTTTTTCACTAGCATAATTCAGAGTTGATGCAAGATTATAAAAGATTCCTTGGTTCGAAACGAATCGATTGACCTATAATAATAACGCATTTTATCAAATTGTAAGGAA
>CAKNXH010002426.1:293632-332195 GCA_932178445.1 Andricus quercusramuli
TTTAGAACGTTCTCAGGACGTTAATGTTTTTGTGCCCACTGGGTTGTATCACTTTCTTCACAAATTTCAATTTTATGAAATTTTTGCAGTCTTACTAACATGAAACGTATAAAAAATAGATTAATATTTAATTTAATTACAGATATCAGATTAAACATATAACTTTCAAGTTCTTTATGCCTTTCACTGCATATACATTCATTTAAGTAGATTGCCACTTTATATGTATTCTAAGGAACATATTTTGGTGTAAAACTGTCTGCTTTATAATATTACAGGAAAAGATGTTTATTTAACGACATAACTAGCAATCTCTTGTAAAATTTTTATAACATTCCATTACATTTAATACATTTGTGACGATAATCAATAATCTAAAAAATCTAATAAAATAAATCAATAATCTCGTATTCCTTTGTGTACGTGTTATATTGCGCAGTAATAAATTGCAGTAATAAATTAAACAAACTAGTAACCGATTTAAATCTAAGAGTGATAACAATACGAATCATATGTAATTGATATAAAAAATACTAAAACTGATAATAAACGAGAGCTTTTGGTCTACGACGAGCGTAATGGTTATAAAGGTAGAATTAACAAAATCATTTTCCAATGTTTCATCGTGTTTTAATGTATTTTTATAATAGTACAGTATAATATTAATTAAATCAATAATGTTAATAAATATTCTGTCGTAAGCATCATGTGACCGGGTAAAATTACGGACGAGACTAGCTGGTGACCTTTATAGTGTTATCATTTCTTTCTCTCTTTTCAGTCCCTTACGCTAAATCATTTGCATTGCTTCGACAAAAGCAAATCATTCGTTTCGTTTTTCAATATCTGAAAACTTTTGTCTCGAAACCTTCTGGTTGTCACGAACCACGCATATCATAAAACACTTTATTCAGGGGAAGCCCGCTCCGACTTAAATAACAGCTTAAGGCGAATATCTTTCGGTATAAATTAAATAATTAATTAAGTTATATCTTCAGCTGAACCACCTCAAAGACACCAGAAACGCGTGGCACGAATTATTATAAACAACAAAGAATAATGTACATGCATGCTTTGAATTTAAAAACACGACAACTCTGCTGCTCATTTCGTATCGCTGTAAACTTAGCTTAAAGAGTACAATACAAAAAAACTCGAGTTATATCACATGATATAAATCAATCTCGCCACAAACTCAATCTCACCACGATTCTTGAGTTTCAAATTGCGTTTCTAAAATACTAAATAAATAGAAGACGGAAGGAAAAATAAATTTCCTACAAAAAGTTCAATTGTGGCAATCCACCTCTGAGTTTAACAAGTGACTAAGTCTAAAACTTTAACAAGCCATTCGAATTAGGAGATGAATCGCTGCAACTGAACATTATTCATGGTACAATTATTCGATATCTCCATGTTAAAGGAACTTCTCAGAGAGGTTCGTATAACGTGGAGTTGTCGAATTCACGAAGCGCAAAATTCCAATCATTAGAAATAGTTGAATATATATTAAATATATCATAAATTAAATTTCTTAACCAGGAAATATATTAAATTTGATTTAATATGAAATACATTGAAAATGTGATACCTCCGCATGCTACTCATCAGGAAGCGCGTCAAATAAACGAGTCTATCGATCTATAGAAATAAATAATAAAGATTGGAATGCCATGAAACGATCAAATTGGCGTCGAGCGTTCGAAGATATCGAAATATTAGAATTAGTTTTGGCAATGTTCGTTAACTCATAGGATGGTAATAAATACACAGTAATATGGTTAGTTGCTTCTTATTTACACACATTCTACCGTATTTCAGTTAACGCGCAAGAAAAATAATGTAACTATAAATATGTCACCGGTGCCTTTGAGATTTGAAAATTGGTCAAGCTTTTGACGATAATCAACGTGTGTAAGATACATAGAGATATTTCATCGACAAGTAGCAGGTCGTGAGCGCTCGGAGCGCCAGGACGGCTGCTGAAACCAAGGAGAATGTACATATGCAAAATAATATATTTCTGCTTGCAGCTATCTTCCCGCTTTCTAAAAATTAGCCTACGCACGATACGATGAAAGTAGCAAAATATCTTCCTAAGTATCTTACCTCACCGAGTAAAAGGGGAAGAATGTCCGATACCGAGATTCAAAGAATACGGATTCCCGAAACGCCGCGAAACTTTCTTATAAAAGGTTCATCTCTGGAATCGCCGACGAGCGTTTCGTAATAAAAAATTGACGTAGTGCAAATCATCGATGTGATCGATCGCATCGATGAATAGCGCCGCAGCTATTCATCTGCAACGCGCCTCTGTTCTGTTTTTTCCGTTTTATTTTTATTTATTTCTTCCTTTGGTGATGAGAAATCAGAGGTGAAAAGTGCAGGAGGACTGGATGACTATCACGAAAGCGTTATTACGTATCTTGGAAGAGATTCGCGCTCATTTGGCTCGATACGAAAGAGTAGCAAAATCTTTCTCTACAATGTAATTCACAGAGAATGCAAAATATTACATATATCCTTGTATATGTTACTTGTATAGTTCTGCATAAAATCCTGGATCCTCGGCTGCCACGTCTTGTTCGGTACCCGACATTCTTCGAATAAACATACGTCTCTAGTCCTCGCTAATACGTACGAACGAACACGAATATCGGGAAGGCCAACTTATGGGGATATAAAGATAGCGTTTTCTTGTTGTCGAGGAGATTGATGAGCAGTGAGTCTTAAGGACGATCTGTGCCTCAAGTGTATGCTCCTTTGGCAGCTCCTGATTCTTGTGACGCTTGTTGCAACCATTGTTTAGGGTTCTGAGCCGTCAAACAATCATCCGGCACATCCGAAGAACCAGAGACAGAAGGGAAAACCACACTGTCTGGGCCAAGGAACTCCGCGACAGCAGCAGACGTAGGAGTATTATGAGCGCTCCAAATTGCACTGTCCTGTGTAACCAGTATAATCTGTTGATAAGAAAAATATACATTTACTATTGTAATTTATATCAGACTTCACAGCCCAACATTCTCTCAAAACAGAGGAAATATGGCGATTTTTTTTTATGAAAATAGGAGAATGAATTCTTTTAAATAAAGAAAAAAACGAATTTTCAACCAAATATTTATTATTTTTTCAATCACTGAGATGCAGTTTTAACTGAGATTATTAATTTTAAAACAAAACAAAAATAAATTTTCACAAAGTAGTTCAACTTTCAACCCAAAAGATTAATTTTCAACTGAAAAAGACGAATTTTCCACAAAATAGTTGAATTGTTCAACTAAAAAAGATAAGTTTTGAACCAAAACTAAAACAGTTCAATACTAAGTTGAAAAGATCAAATTTTAACCAAAAACAACGAATTTTCAATAAAAGAAATTAATTTTCCATCCAAAGAGATGAATTTTTAACTGAAATTATGAATCGAAACAAAAAAATGAATATTAACAAAGTATTTCAACTTCCAACCATAGTTGAATTTTCAACCAAGAAGATTAATTTTCAACTAAAAAAGACGAATTTTTAACAAAATACTTTAATTTTTCAACGAATCAAGATCAATTTTTAATCAAAAGTGATATAGTTTAATTTTAAGTTAAAAAGATTAAATTTAACCAAAAGCAACAAATTTCCAAGAAAATAGTTCATTTTCAACCAAAAAGATGAATTTTCAACTGAAATTATGAATCTTCAACCAAATAAATGATTTTTTAACAAAGTAGTTCAACTTCCAACTAAGTATAGTTGAATTTTCAACTTAAATGATTAATTTTCAAAAAAAAAAAAAAAAAAATTTCAGCCAAATAGTTGAGTTTTTGACTAAAAAAGATCAATTTTCAATCAAAAATGGAATAGTGAAATTTTCAGTTAAAAAAAGTTTAATTTTCAGCAACAGCAAAATTCTCAACTAAGGAAGACGAATTTGCAACAAAATAGTTGAATTGTTAAAAAAAAATCAGTTCTGAACCAAACCTAAAACAGTTCAATATTAAGTTGAAAAGATCAAATCTTAACAAAAAACAACGAATTTTTAATAAGAGAAATTAATTCTCCATCCAAAGAGATGATTTTTTAACTGAAATTATGAATCGAAACAAAAAAAATGAATATTAACAAAGTACTTCAACTTCCAATCAAGCATAGTTGAATTTTCAACCAAGAAGATTAATTTTCAACTAAAAAAGACGAATTAAAAAAAAAACTTTATTTTTCAACTAATCAAGATCAATTTTCAATCAAAAGTGATATAGTTTAATTTTAAAAAGATTAAATTTTAACTAAAAGCAACAAATTTCCAAGAAAATAGTTCATTTTCAACCAAAAAGAACTAAAATTATGAATCTTCAACTAAAATTATGAATCTTCAACCAAAAAAATTAATTTTGAACAAAGTAGTTTAACTTCCAACCAAGTATAGTTGAATTTTCAACTAGAAAGATAAATTTTCAACAAAAAAGAAGTTGAATTTTCAATCGAGGAAGATCAATTTTTAACCAAGTAGTTGAATTTTCAACCTAAAAAGATGAAATTTGAACTATAATGGTCAAATTTTCAAACAAACTTGATTAAACTTCAATCAAAAACAGTTGTATTTTCAACCAAATAGTTGAATTTTCAAATTGAAAAATTGTTTTTTTTAGAAGCCATGGAAGTTTTTAAAAACAAATTTAATTTTAAACCAAGAAAGATGAATTTTCAACCGAATGACTGCATTAGGAAAAATTAATTTTTAATAAAAAAAATATATTTACAACCAAATAGTTGAACAAATGTTTGTTCGACAGGAGAGTGGAATTTTTGACCCAAAAAAGCTGATATTTGAATAAAATAATTTCATTTTCAAGCAAATGGTCGAATTTTCAAATAAAATAGATTAAACCTTAACCAAAAATAGTTGTATTTTCGAGCCAATGAGACGATTTTTTTAGGAGACAGTTGAATTATCAGCTTGGAAAGTTGAATTTTCAACTAATAGATAGTTTTCAACCAAGAATTTGTACCCAAATAGTTTAATTTTCATGCCCAAATCGCGAATTTTTTAGAAAACAGTTAAACTTTCAACAAAAAAGTTCATTTTCAACCAAGAAAGATGAATTTGCGACCAAAAAAAGTAGAATTTTGAATCTAAAAGTAAGCATTTTCTGTCCAAAAAGGCGAATGTTAAAATAACAGTTGAATATTTGACCAAGAAAGATGAATTTCCAACAAAATAATTAAATTTTTAACCAAATAGTCGAATTAAAAAAAAAATGAACCGTCAAAAATGGTTTCTATTAATTTATTTTTCATTTAAGTGAAAAAAACGAGAAAAAGGGAAAATTTCGTGAAAACAAGGGAATAGGGAAATGAGTGTTAAGACTATAATTGAAATGGAAATTAATCAATTTGAAACTTTTTCGATACGTTTTCAATACGGTTTCACGAAATTATAAATTAATGAAGAATTATTAAATTTTTAATTATCTAAATTAAAATACTGCAATTTTTTCTATGTTCAAATTAAAATTTTAAATGTTTCAGTGTGATTAGAATTCAAACTAAGTATCGGGATCTTCTGAGAAAAACGGAATAAAGTCGAAAAAGTGGGAGTATCCGAGCCCTGGAACAAGCAAAAGGTGGACCCACCTGGTAATATGTGAACGGGCGGCTGGCAGTGTATCTGGGCTTTCTTTGAGAATGAACTGTCTAATTCCTAGAATGTAGTGTTCCAGATAAGACGGCCAGTCGATCTGCTTGACATCGAACATGAAAGTTTCCCTATCTTGTGGACTGAGCTGCGTGCCCAATCTTCTGACATTGTCGTCCTTAAAATTCCACTGTTGCGTACTAAAATACTCTAAACATGTGGCCGCTTTGTCGAGCTTAGCTTGGACGCGTACCATAATCGGTTTCGAACCTTTGAGTCTGGCAAGGAAGTCCATGACGTGAGCTGGCAATATGTGCTGGAAAGTAACGCATATTCGATTCAGGAGAGCGGAACTTCGACAACGACCACCCGGATACCAGATCGCGTCGTTGACTGGGTGTATTCGACTATACTTGAAGGACAAATTCACGAACTCTTTCCAAGTTATAGGATTTTGCTGGCCGGTGCAACAATTGTAGACCGTGATGCTGTCGCTGCGATGAGTTGCGGTTCTCCATGCCGCACAAATCATCAAATTGATGACGATGTCGACTGGGACCAAATCAGCGACCTTGTCTTGATGGCACAACATTGTTCTGAAAACATTATTTTTATTCAATATTATTCGAAAGTACAGATTCTCCGGAATTTTTATTCCACTTAAAATTCGATTTCGAATCTTATAATACACTTAACTCCCGAGATAAGCACCCCCAGTTTAGGCTATTCTTAGAACTTGAGGCGTCGGAATTTGGTGATGCGGCGAGCGCGGGACCGAAAAGTTGCGTCAAGCGTTCAAATCCAACAAAAATCGTTCAAAAATTGTTTACATTTAGATTCCCCCGATTTAGGATCAAGGCCACTACAAGCCGTGCATGAACCCGTGCTTATCTCGAGAGCTGAGTGTAATTTACTTCCGTTTGTCAGGATGTCCAGCGAATTTTCATTATTATTAGTTGTAAAAGGACTAAAATTCTTTTATCAGGATCGTTAGGATTTTACCAAGTCAGAAAAATGAAACATTAATCACTTCTGAACCAAAATTTAAAACAAGGTCAGACGGAAACTTTGAAAATTATTACGACCTATGTGTTCTAAGTTCAGATCTTGGCAGCATCCAAGGAAAAATCACTTTTTAGTAACTTCTTTCAATAATATTGAAATGGGCTAAAAAATCTTAGAGTATACATGAAACAAAAAATAAACTCAACGTTTTCTGAAAATAGTTAGTATTTCAATTTCAGATATGCTTCTATAACAAATGCAAAATAACTTTTTTAATCATTAAATTTATTCACTTTGTTTACGTTTAATTTTATGCAATATTGAATATCTTGTTACGTTTTTAATCCCCGAGAAGGTTCTGATAAACTCAAAGACATTATTGTTTAAGGACTAGATACATTTTCAATTGATAAAAAAAATGTTTATTGACGTAAAATTTTTCGAAAGAACTTTATTATATCCTAATGATTTTTTTTCCACAGAAAGTTTTCGCTAACTTGAAATTACCCATATATATGAAGCGATCGAAAATTCTCTAAACCTACTTCGATTATGTTTGACAAAAAAATTAATTTCTGTTTTCAATGACGAAAATTATTCATTGTGGGAATTTTGTCATATTTTTGAGGTATCAGGGGCCAACCGGAACGTCCACCTGAATTTTACATGCCCTTCGACCAACCAGAGTTTCAATTAAAAATATGCAAAATGAAAATTTACAAACTCGAAGATTGAATAATTTCAAATTATTATGTACCAATTAATTTGACATAAAAAGACGTTCAAAATAAAAAAAATTCAAAATTAAGACATTCTAAATTGTATATTTACCATTAAAGATGAAGAAAGTTAAAAATAAAAACTTAAATTAAAAAAAAATGCTTCAAAGTCCTGAATTTAATAGGCAGTTCAAACTGAATCATTTAAAACTTGAAAATGCTGCTTATTAAACCTTTCAAAGTCATTCAAAACTTCATAATTTATTTAATGTGATTAATAATTTAAAAACTTCTGAAATGTATCATTTTATCATTGCTACGCATTATAAACTCCTCAATAATAATTCTATTGGTTGGGCAATAATTTTGAAATGAATACAAAAGTAAAAAAAAAAGATATTTTTGAATTCTACCTAAATAATCCTTTTCCAGCAGCCGCTATGATTCCAGTAGGTCCATTCCAGTTATCAACCCAACCAGCCACTGGTTCCTTGAACGATGAGAGGACGATCGAAGGTCTGACGATGGCAACTGGCAAGGTACCACTCTCTCGAAGAAGCATCCTCTCTGCCAAGGCCTTCGTAAAAGTGTAGGTATTTGGCCTTCCCGCAATGAGCTTTGGTGTCAGTTCCTCGACGAGCTTATCGTCCATCCACTTGGTACAAGAAATTACTTGTTCTGGATCCAATGGGACTGGATAAATTTCCTCTTCAACATCAATTCGATCGCAGTTGCAATAAGCCGTCGACACGTGAATAAGAGCCTGAAATAGTAATTCATTATTGATTATTCAAAGAATTTCACCGTGCAAGAGAGTATAATTTATCGCGTCTAATAAGCAAGAAGCAGGGTTGCTACGGATCATGGAATTTTGGGAAATCAGGGAATTCAAAACTGGTCAGAGAATTTTCGAGAAACTCAAGTTTAAATTTAGGGGTCATTCACAAATTAAGTAAGGCAATAAAGTAATAAACAACAATAAACAATAAAGTAATAAATATAAATTATGTTAATTGAATAAACGTGAAACCTTAATGCAATTATAGATTTAGAAAAAAGAATTTTAATAACAAGCAGGTCTGAAAAATATATAATTTTATCATTTTTTTGTATAAGTATTCATCTTGTGGTTAAAAATTGTATTATTTGGTTGAAAATTTAACAATAATCTTAAAAAGTCATTCTTTTGGTTGAAAATTCAACGTTTTTGAATGAAATTTTGTTTCTTTATAAAAAGTCTTTCTTGGTTGAGAATTCGTCTTTTTGGTTTAAAAATTAATCTTTTATTGTATAAATTTCATTTTTTTTTTAAATAAAAACGTAACCTTTAGGCTGAAAAGTAATCTGTTTTTGGTTGAGAATTCAACTATTTTGTTGAAAATGCGTATTTTTCGATTGAAAATTAATTTTTTGAACGGAATATTTAATTATTCCATGTTTAGTTGAAAATTCTGCCCTTTTGTTTTTGGTAGGAAATTCATCTTTTTTAGTAGAAAATTAATCTTGGTTTCAAATCCATGCCTTTGGTGGAAAATTTACCTAAATTGTAGAAAATTCATCATTTTAGTGAAAATTCTTTTCTTTGGTTAAGAATTTATCGATTTAGTTTAAAATGATATTCATTTCGTTGAAAATTTATATTTTTGGTTGAAAATTCACGTATTTTGTTGAAAATTCGTCTTTTTTTAATAGAAAATCGAATCTCATTAATTGAAACTTTATCTTTATGGAAGGAAATTCATTACTTTGGTTGCAAATTTAATTATTTTGTTTAAAATTCGTTTTCTGTTGTTGAAAGTTGATTTTTTAACCGTAAAATTAATATGTAATTTCCACTGTTGGTTGTATGGCTGTATCTTGGTGAGTTGAAAACTCAACTAGTTGCTTGCAAATTGATGTATTTAGTTGAAAATTCATTTCTTCACGGAAAAAATTAACCTTCTTGGTTGAAAAATCATCTCTTTGGTTGAAAATCTAACTATTTTGTTGAAAATTCGTTTTTTTATGTTAAAAATATATTTTTTTAATTACAATTGATCTTTTTTATTTGAAACTTCATGTATTTTGTTAAAAATTCGTCTTTCTAGGTAGAAAATTAATCTTCTTGGTTGAAAATTAATTTTTTTTTGGTTGAAAAATGAACTATTTAGGTAAAAATCATCTATTTGGTCGAAAACCCAATATTTGTACGTCGTTTTATATAGGGACTTACTATTTTTTTTAGTAAAAAAATGGTCTTATCTAAGATCTTCCAATCCTCCTTCCCTCCTATTACCAAATCGTATCACCTAATTTGAGTATAACCCATTATAAAATTCTGTATGACTGATTCATATTATCCAGGATAAAAGAATCGAAAAAATTGAAAATATTTGAATAGGAGAATTTAAGAATGGCGATTCACGCGAATTGAGGTCTGTCAGATTGTGAAATTTTTAATCGGCCTCATAAATTTAATCATATCAATCGGCCACCATACAGCCACCACCGATCCAAGCAAATTTCGTTGAATTAATATTATTTTTTGTTAATCGGAGCCATTGGAACGACATTTACCGCGCTGAGTTTCTCATATTTCAGACAACTCAGCCAGCAATCTTATCAGCATTTCTAAATTCTCTGATTCGAATAATTTTCAATCAATCGTTTTTTTCCATGGTTCTTTAAAATAAATTTGGAAACAAACATTTTTTGCATTTTAGCATTATTGAACTCTTAGGTGTAAGGTTGTTTTTATACTTCAAAGAAAATTTAGAGCGGTCAGGGAATTTCGAAATTGGGATTTTGTAGCAACCCTGAAAAAATTCCGCTTTAATTAATCTCGGTTTGAAACTAGATTGTCAATCATTGAAAAAAATAGGTTGAAATCTCACCTCTAAATTGTGCATACGATGGCAAAGTTCGACAAGACGTTTTGTGCCGAGCATGTTAATGGTGACGGACAATTTTAAGGCTTCATCAAATTTGACGGTAGCTGCGGAATGGAATACCACTGACACACAGTGAATGAGGAGATCTTGATCCGCTTCCGAGATCCCGAGTTCCGCTTCTGTAACGTCGCCGGCAACTGGTACAATTTTCTGCAAGTCGTGAGGCGAGTCCCGACGAATCTCTGCAAATAACTGTAAACAAAGAAATAAAACAAAATTAATGAGATTACAAGAAATCCTGAGAAAACTGTTTTCAAAATCTGATGCTTAGAAACTTTAAAGATTTTCAAATGATTTCAAATATTGGTGTTTCTATTTTCGAATTTTAATGCTTTTAATACTCCAGGTATTATTTTTATAATAATCAGCGGGGGATTATATTGGCTCTCGAGAACAAAATTTTTACATAGTTTTTATAAATACATTTAATACAGAAGATTTTAAATTAAAAATTCTCCTTGAAGTTGTAGTGCAGTAAAATTAGCATTTCTGACGAAGAAAAAAATAATTATATACACAACAATCTTTTTTGCTTAAAATGTTTGTGTCTACGTTCTAATAAAATACTGAAAACATTGAGCTCTGGCCAACCATTGCGTATGTTGTTAATTAACAGTAAAGTGAAAACTGATATTATTTTTTAACACGTTTGACTGTATTGTTGCTTCCGGTTAAGAGATAGGTGAAAAGTTAAGACTTTTTGTAGAGCACGCAAAACGTTTTTAAATTACCTCTATTCGAACCCTTTGTGACGAACAGTTTACCAGATATTAATTTATTAATTAAGGCAGCGTACTTCCAGAGAAGCCTGGCACTTTAATTATTTTTCTTTCTTATAAAAAATTCTCCGTTTGGATTTTTCTTGTTAGTTCTTTAAAGTGGAAGGTTGAAAATATTTAAAAACATTTTTTCTGGAATTCGCAATCCAAACATGGTGTAATTTAAACAATTTGTTTAAATATACCAAGTACGACAAAAATGATAACGCCATTCAATTCTATAGAAAAAATTACACAAGGTCAGTTGAAAAATCGGATTCTTTTCCATGAAAACTCATCCTCTACCTCAAAAACCCAAAATTTTGCACATTTTTCCAATAATTCAAAACAATTTGTTTTTAAAAATATAGCAAATTTGTTCAAATCTGAAAAGTAGTTTTTCATGTAGAACAACTGTCCCCTAGGTGATTCAAGAATTGGACTCTTCACAGAATTTTTCGTTTGAAAACAATTTTATTGTTTCATACCCCCCCCCCCCCCCATTATGCTAAGTTTGGATGTTGAATTCCAGAAAAAAATTTGTTTAATACTTTCAACCTTTCACTTTAAGGATCTAACAATAAAAATCCTATGTGAGTATGTTTTATAGGAAATTAATAAATTAATGTCTGGAAAACTATTTGTCGCAAAGATTTCGAATAGAGGCAACTTTAAAGGTTTTTGCAAACTCTACAAAATAGCTCCTTACATGTTTCAGCTATCTCTTAACCGGAAGCAATAATCGTTTCAATTTTCACTTTATTGTTAATTAACAATATAAGCAACTCTTTGATAGAACTCAGGGTTTCAATATTTCATTAGAAAGTTCACCCAAACATTTTAAGAAAAAAAATTGCTTTATATATTTTGTTTCAACAGATGACATTTTTCGTCTGATTTGGCTGGACTATTTTGAAGAGTTCAAATTTTACTTTGATTTATATTTAGAAACATGTTTTAACCTTCGAATTTTAAATCGTACCAATTGTAATTATTTTGATAGAAACTTTGTTTGGAATGCAATTTTTTCTTATTTATTTGATGATTCAATTTTTTTTAAATTTCATATACAGTAATATACATTATTTATTTTGTTAATTTGCGGGTATGTGCATGAACTCTTATGAGAGTTCATTACGCCTAAAATTAAGTATTTGCGAAGAAACTATAGATGATTAATCATTAATAATAAAAGCTATTACAGACTGAAATTTTCATTTTAAGTAGAAATGATCACTTTTCCAAAATTGCAAAAATGACTGTAAGCAAAGCTACAAGTGCCCAGAAAAAATGGACAATTTTGAAAGAGTTACACTAGATGTATGTAATTATTTGAAAAAATGAATGCGTCATCTCGGGAGTTCATTCTGTTTTTAATTTAGCAGGTACATACAAGAAAAAAATGTAGACCTTTGTAGTATCAATATTTGAAATAGTTAAACAAATGATGATGTACCCTACGTTCAGCTAAAAGAAATCGACTTTGGAATTTTATTGTACATCTATAAAATTGTCATGGGTCGGAAAAATATTGTTCTAGAAATTTGAGCAAAGTTTATACAATAACTGTACAAATATATCTTTTGAGATAAAAAAAGCATGCGAAATATAGCTCTTTTATAGCTACTTTGTTCAATTAATGTTTTTGCAAATTATCATCAACTTTTTCAACAACTTAATTTTTAAATCGATTTCGCTCGAAATTCGCGAATACAGTAACTCTCGCAAAGCGCCAGGTGCTGAAGACCAAAGCTCTCACTAAGCGCCCGCTTAGTTTAGCCACGCCCCTAAGGCTTGGCGGGAAATATCTCTGAGACGCATTGGCGGATTATTTGAATATCGTCTTGTGCACGCGCATCTAATTCCACGTTTAAGGAACTTAGTGAGAGTCTACTATTCCGCACTGTAACAGGTTTTTGTGACTTTGGGCCAGCCTAGCACCCCCTTGATAAAAATATTTAATTAACTTGAAACTTACAGGTGCATTGAGAAGTTCCTGTAACCTTTGTTGAACATTTTGTCCTTTTTTAGGCCTCATGAGAAGATAAATATTTTTAATTCCAGGACAGGACCTGAGAAGCTTCTCAACGAGGACCTTGCCCATGAACCCGGTACCTCCGGTGATGAAGATCGATCGATCTCGGTAGAAGTCTTTGACGGATGTGTATTCTCCGCCAGCCATCGTAGCCATTTCCTCTTGTGATTGGTTTTATTTGTCGTTTGGAAGCGTGGAGTAAGTCGAAATATTTAAGAGCTGAATAGGAACTAGATGGCGATAAAGAGAAGCAAGCAGAATTTTGCAGAAGTTACAAAAGACGAGGAAGAGTCACCGCGAGGAGAAACGAAGAAGACGTGGCGCTTCTTCTTTTTCCTTGGAAGATATTCTCAGAGAAGAAGACAATTGTTATGCGTTTGTAGATGCTTCAGTTTGTCGCCTTTCCTAGTTTTGGCAAGCGGACACGTGGACGCGTTTAGACTCATTTCGCACCAGCAAGAATTCCTTTCCTGAAACAAAATCAAAAATATTTTTTATTGTATTTGAACTAATTATTATTTATTATTACTATATAACAATCAATAATTAATTCATTCTGTCTACATCTTATACAATTTTTGCCCACTGAAAGCAACATGAAGTTACTTTGCATGGAAAAGCTTTATCGTTCGTTTTTGCACTTTATAAATGATTAAATTTTAAAAATCGTGATGAACAATCCTAATTTAAGAATGCGCCAATTTTTAAACGAAGTTTGGAATTGTTTAATTGTTTGAAGAAATTGTTTAAGTGAATTTGAAGGTTTCCAATTTCAAATGTTGTAGGCTACTACTTTAAAATTGCACAATTTTAAATGTTTTATGTGTTATGAAATACTGACTAATTTTATTTTAAAGTCCTTCTGGAAACTAACTTATATACGGACTCGACCGGACTCAAATCAATTGGTATAGGATGATAGTTTATGTGAAAAAAATGTTGTCATTGAGATACATATTTGCCGTAAAAAATGGAGGTCAAAAATAAGTCTGACTTTGTTTGAATTAAGGGTCCTTTTTTCTCTTTTTTTTACTGAACGGAAAGCTTCGATTTTTTTTAAATACCTACAGAATAAAAAACCAACATTTTATTATTTATTCGTAAAAATAAGCATTCAGTAGGTTTTGAGCAAATACTATTTTCATCAAAGATTTATAACTCTTTTAATATCAGTTAAGCATCATTAACGTCCTGGAAACATGTTTAAAATTCATAATTATGCAATTTTTAAGTTTTATAATTAAAAATGTTGTAATTCGAAATTTCTTCAATTGTGAATATTTATAATTGAAACCTTGACTTTTGATTTCAAAAATCATCAAAATCTAAGAATTTTTATTTATTAGTTTTTAAAGTTATAGAGTTTCAATTGTACCTCTTTAAAATTGTAGAGCATTAAATTGTAAAGCTTTGAAATTCAAGAGTTTTTAATTTTCATAATTTACAATACAAATTTTTTTGAAAGTTTTCAGTTTTAGCATTAAAAATTCTGTACTTTTTGAAGCTTTGTATTCGAAATCTCTTTAATTTGGTAGATTTAGAACTTAAAACTTGACTTTTGATCTTAAAAATCATCCAAATTGAAGCATTTTTACTGATACATCTTTGAAATTAAAGAACTTTAATTTTGATGATTTACATTCACTCTTTTTTCAATTTGGAAGATTTATGATTGAAAACTTGACTTCTGATTTTCAAAATAATAAAAATTGTTTTACATTTTTAAATATGAAGAATTTTCAATAATTGTAAACCTTCAAAACCTAATTATAAAAAAAACATTCACAAATACAGCATTTTAAATTATATACATTGAAAATTGAAGGATCTTCAATTTAAAATCTTCAAGAGAGACCTATTCCAGGAAGATTCAGTAAGACTCAGAATTCCAAAATGTCTTTTAAGAACATCTTATTACGATAGAAAATCCCACATTAATTTATTAATTTTTTTATTTGCTTCTAATTCCTGCCGGGAAGCCGATTAAAATTAAAATTAAATTAAAACTGTACGAAAGCCGATGTAGCTGTTTCAATATTTATGATTATCAATTATATTTTATAGTGCTTTAAATTGATGCATATATTTTAATTTGATAATTAAGCAATCAAAATAAGAGACATGTAAAAGGCGCGTGTAGCGCGCTGTTTTCTAGTGACTGTAAATATAATCCTACGGCAGTCGCTGAGTGGTGATTCTCGACTCGTCGAGATGACGAACGTTAAGCACGAACGGGCGTGGTTAACGCTCGGGTGGGTGACCGTTCGTGACTCTCAGTTAGTCATCTTTTCACTGCATTCAACTACTGTCGAGCAGGAGGTTTGCCATCGAACGTCCGCATCCAAACTCATCTGTCGGTAACCGGCTGCGCTCACGAGTTTTGATTTTCTGCAGTTTTCCACTTCTCTGACCAAATGTTCAGGCGAATGCGAGTGCTCTAAATAAAAATTCGGCTGCAGACGGTGAGGCATTTTGGGACTCTACAGGATACAGTGCGCCAGGCATTACCTGGAGGTTTATTCAGAGTTGGAGTACTTTGGGTGATTATACACTTAAATTAGATTTTGAACCTACATTGTATAAGAAGTAATACAAAATATTTGATAATATATTTTTGTAACAATATTATTAACACTATTCCTTGAACTTTGTCTCTGGAAGTCTTACGCAAGTGAAGGGTAGAAATGCAAAAGGAGTCAAGCGCCAAATTTTCGAAATCGGGTTTATTAGCTCAAAAAATCAGATGAATTCTATTACACATGCCTACCAAAGGATTTTTTTGGGGCATCATTTTACCAAATTTGTGTTCTTAAGTTCACAGATCTTTAATTACTATTGGGTCCCTTCCGTTCAGCACTGAATAACCTAAAACCCAATTCCTCATTTTTTGGAAATATGAAAAATTATTACTGCTATCGTCATTATTTTGAAGTTGAAATGTCAGTTTTACACCATTTCGAAGTCATAATTGGATTTTCAAATTTCGCGAAACTGCATGATTTTTTTTTAACAAACTTTTTGGAAATCAATTCGTCCATTCAATAGCTAGAATTCAAATTTTTAGTTTTGTCTTAAACTGCAAATTGACTCCACAATTAATGTTGAAAGATGTTAAAAGTCGATACGGACCCAAAATCTAACCTCGAAACGTAACCTGTTTCATTCAATTTCTCGAAACCGGAGAGCTTTTTGTGAGCAAACTTTTTTTAGTACAATAGAGCATGAAAGTATCTCGAAAGAACTTTCTTATTTTTTTCTTAAATGGTCCCGCTGAATTTACGACATGTTTTTGGTCTCTCCTGAAAAAAGTGAAAAATGGTGCTTGACTCCTTTTGCATTTCTACCCTTCAAGTATGGTTTTTCTAGGTTAAGATAAAAATGATTATAATTATTACATTTGTAATCATAAGTTCTATAATTAGTTTCCTTATATCGTAAAGTTATCATACAAATAAGGTGGACTTCTAAGCTGAAAAGCATATCTAGGACAAAGATTTAAGTATCTCAGTAATCCTGCTTTGATGAGGCATTCAGGATTACAATATTCTACCATCTAAGGCTTACATGGGATTGAATAGGAATCCAAACATGATCTACATATATGCGTAAGATTTCATATAGATTTCTTGTTTGTAGTTTTTACATTCTTTATCCTCAATGTTCCAGATGAGTTGTTAAGAGTCAACAGTAATAAGGTTTCCATTTACAGAAATAAAATAATGTAAATTCTAAAGCGTTCATATTTTCGAACTTTGAGTTTAGAATCATTCAATTTTTGAGATTTTTATTTTAAACTTTTTCATTTAAAAGCAATCAAATTGCAAATCTTAATATGTAGACATTCTAATTTTAAACCTTTCAATTTTCAACTTGGAATCGTTACAATTATACTTTTTTTTTATTTATTAACGCTTAACATATAATCTAGTTTTTCATTTTAATGCTTGTAATGTTTGATATGAAAGGTTCAGCATCTTTAAAATGAAAAAGTTAACACTATCAATGCTGAATATTATTTTACTTGAAGTAATCAAACATTAAAATAGAGATCAAAGTATTCAAGAAAAGTCTTCCAAATTAAAATTAAAAAATTAGAAATGTAAATTATTATTAAAAATTTCGAAATTTAAATAAGTATAATTCTAAAGGCTTCAAAATTAAAATTACGAATTTTCAGCACCACCAATTTTGTAAATCAAAATTCCCAAATAAGTAATTTTATTTGATGATAAAATTTGTTTGTTAATGCTTCTAAGCATTATTAATAGAAGAAAAAATGTTAATTGTAAATGTTTTTTTAATATTCGGAAAGAAATCAGTTCTTAACATTTTGCTACTACAGTATAATTTGTAGAATTTTTCACGCTTTTAAAGAGATGAGAAAAATGAAATTATGGTAGATCTAAGAAAATTTACAATTTCAAGATCCTTTTTTTAATTTTGCAGGATTAAAAATGAAGTGTTTCAAAAGATCTCTAGAAGTTTTGAAAAAATAAAAAAATAATTTGAATCTTCAGAAAGCATTTCGAATGATTTCCTAAAATTTCGAAAAGAATGTAGAAAGTTGAAAGCAAAATTTTTCAATTGTGGAAGATCACAAAATTTTAGAAAAAATTTGAGTAGTTTGAGAGATATATAAAATAATTTTTCTCAAGATTACTGCGAAAATTTTTCATGATTTTTTATTCTGAAGAATTAATTTTAAGAGAGTATATAAAAAGATTTCAAAAATTACCAAAAGAGAATCCGGAAGATTTTAAGGCAACTTCTTTAATTATGAAGCTTTTTTAACTTTAAGAAAAATTCGAATCATTGTAAGAGATGGAAGGATTAGAAGTTTTGAAAAGATTCGAAAATAATAAAAAATTTTAGAAATTAAATTTTTTCAACAACATGTAGATGATTGAAGATTTAGAAATAAAATTCTCAATACTGGAAAATTCCCCGAAAAAAATTCGAAATAGAAAATTCCCGAAATTATAAACTTGACGGCAATTTAAAATTCCCAAATGGAAAAATTCCCGAATGATACAAAAACTGACTGCCACATATAATACCGTATTCCAAACCTGCCGAGTCTAAAGAATTAAAAAATTATTTGAATAATAATAAGTAATGACATAAACAATAATTAATGGAATAAATAATATATTGATGAAATAAAAGGGCCATGTCCGATATTTTGTATGTCGGCTACTTTATATGTAAGAAATTTGAAATTGTCGGCAAATTTTCTATTTCAAATATTTTCTTTTTCGGCAATTTTCCAGTGTCGGGAATTATATTTTTCAGGATTTTTCTTTCATCTTCTACAAAATTCGGAAAATATCTGGAAGATTTTAATGCAAATTTTTTAATTTTGAAAGATTAAAAAAAAATTTAGGCAAAATTCCAGTCAATTTAAAAGTTATTTAGGAATTTTAGAAGTTTTATAAAAAGTTTATGAATAAACGTTTTTTAAACTTAAAAAGATTTCCGAAAATTTATAAAATACTTTTAAATTTCTTTCAAACTTCTCGAATTTTTACGACACATCTGGAAAAATCTGTTTTAAATATCTCAAGAATCTTAGAAAAATTATATTTATGTAACCTTAAAAATCAACTGATAATACTTTCCTAATTTAAGCTCGAATTTAATTGTTCAAAAAATGTTAACCAATAAATAGTTATTCTACATTCTTAGTTTGAACTAAAAATTGCATTTCTCCTTAAATCAAGAAACTATAGGAGCATGTAGCGCGCGACTAATGATGCTAGTCACCAATAAAAAATTGTTCAATTTAATCCTTTAAAATTTTAAATTCTCTAATTATGAAGAATTAAAGACAAAGAGATTTAGAAATAAGAATTTTTGAACGAAAACCCTCAAAATAAATAATTTAAAGTTAAAAGTCTTTACAAGCCAACAATAACAGGATTATTGCAAACTGAATGATCATAAAGAAAGGTTATATATTCAAATATTTAATACATAAATGGGATACAATTAAAATAATTAGTCAGATTTAAGAAAAAGCTTTACAATTTGAAGTGCTTAAAATTATACAATTTAAAATCGGACCTTTAAAAATTGTAACAAGTCCCAAATCGAGCACATTCAATTAATTACATCATATGTTTTCCATTAAAAATAAAAAAAAGTCTCAATCAAAAAATAAATTAACTGCCATTTCCCGGTTATTGGCAGATTTGAAAAATTTCCCTTCATTTATCGACTTCTCGGAAATATTATGTATGGACCCATCTTGCATAAAATTATAATTATTGTTTTTATCTAAATATGTACTGACACAGATGGTGACTGTTCTTCTGGTTTCACCAGAACCGCAGTAGCCTTTAAGCATGAATGTTTATTATTCATCACTGTTAATGCTTCTATTCTCTATATAATGTAAAAGATGTAACTCTTATATAATGGGATAGTTACACGCAACGAGGACGAAACTATTAATAAACTTGCTTGATATAAAAATAAGGTGTTCTTCCATTCACGGAATTTATATGAAAATTAAGGTCGTTGAAAAATTATCCAAAATTATATCAAAGCCATTAAATTTTCAACCAAACGATTAGATTTTTACCCAAAAAAAGATGATTCTGATCCAAAAATATAGTAGTAGACTTTTCAATCAAAAAGAATAAAAGAATTAACTTTCAACAAAAAGTAGTTTACTTTTCTTAATGGGTTCTATTAATTTGGTTCGCATTTAAACAACAACAAAAAACAGAAAAAGGGGAAGTTCCTCGATAATAGGGAGAATGAGAGGAATTCTTTTTTTTTAAAGGAGTAAAGACGGGAATAGGGAAAAGAGTGTGAAGTCTGATATTTAATAGCATTATTCATATGTACCATATATTACTATAGACTTCATACATTGATTAATTGAATTTTCTTTTTTTTTATATAGCCTCTCAAATGCGTTTTCCTTAAAAAATTGGACTATAGTGACTTTTTGTGAAAAAAGGTTACTAAAACGTGCCTTGAAAAAGCCTAGATTTATTATAGATCTAGATTTTTGTTGCCGACATTTGACAACTTTAAATGGTTTGTGTTCATGCTAAATTGAAAAGCTACTAGATTTAGCATGGACAAAAACCATCGAATGTCGGTAACACAATAAAGTATGATAACTAATTCGAGTTTTGTAGTTTCAATCATTAAACTTCTACGTCTTATAATTCTAATAATTAAATTTCTATATAGAATATATAAATTAAAAGAGTTCTATTTGTATTTTGAAGTCGACTCTGATCCTAAAGAGAAAATACTAGGGATTTCGACATGGAAAATGTTTACGACATTCAGCAAAATTCGGATTTTGACGAAGAATTCATGCAAAGCAAAATCCCCGATGGGAATCCATACAAGATCCTGTAACTCTGCGGCTTCTCCAATACCGATTTGTACTCACGGGCCATATATAAATTCTATGGAGTCCCAGGTGGATTCCAATATAAGCATAAGAATTTAGATGGGATAAAAATTATTCTCTTGCTTTTGTTGACAGAATTTCCTATTGTTTCTAATCAAATAAGTATATATCTCTATTAACTTCTAAACTTTTGTTTATTATTCGAAATATTTAAAAAATACTTTTCGACCACCATAATAAAAATTGTTCTCTTATTTTTTCTAGGTCGATTGGATAACTCTTGACTTTTTTTGAAGTTGCTGGATGTCATTTAGTCCCCAGAGGCGTCAAAAGTTACTAAAACTTTTAAAATTGAACATTTTTGTCATATTTTTTTATTAAGTTAGATTAAAAGAAAAGGTACTATTTTAGGGTTATTTTCATAGGTTTTAAACCCAGTTACAAATTCGGTTATTAACTTCGAACCCAAAAATATTTTTCAGGTCGAAAAGAAATGCTATTTTTATTCCATTTTAAAACTGGTCGTTTTTTTTTTGAGAATATTATTTATTTATAAATTTAATTAAATTTCATAAAACAAGTATTTTTTGTTCCATACATTTTTGATCAAAATGAATTTTTTATGATGGCTAAAGACGAGATCCAAACAAATTTTTTTTTAATTACGGGTTATTCTGGCGAGCTCGATTCCATGGTTCCGTTGAAATGATTTCAACACATAGGTGCGAACACCAAGAATTTTTTCTTGATTTTGTATCTGGGATGCCTTAAAAATATTTTTCGATAAAAAAAACTTCGTCAGAGCGGTTTTTGAAAAACATCAATTTTTAATATCAAAAAATAGAAATACCTACTTTTCAGCAAATTTAAGCGAGATATAAAAAAAGTAAGGAGAGAGAAATTATTCCTTGAAAAATGTCTACAAAAAGACCCCCTTCATAATTTGTAATCACGCCTGACTTAGTTTTGTTGACAAAATTGATTTTTTCGATGACACTATATTTATTTTATGTTTTATTTTTTGTTCTCGATATAATTATTTTGATTAATATAAATAATTTAATAATTACATTAAGAACTCATTTTAATTATTTTCATTTAAAATGAAATTAATATAGGTATCATATTGATCATATTGGTATCATGTTGGTCAATAAAATACATGAATTTTTAAACAAAAAGATAATTTTTCAACAAAGAAGATTAATTTTCTACTAGAAAAACACGAATTTTCGACATAATATATGAATTCTCAAAAAAATATTCGAATTTTCTACTAAAAATGATAACAATTTTCAAGTAGAAATTTAGTAGTTAAATTTTCGGCTGAAAGCATAAATTAAAAAGAAAATACTAATATTAAACAAAATAGTTGAATCCTCAAGGAAAATAAATAAATTATATAAAAAACACTTGTATGTTAAACCAAAAAAACATGAAATTTTTACTAAAAGATCAATTTTTCATAAAAAAAATGAATTTTTAACAAAAAACATTAATTTTCAACCAAATAGTTGAATCAGATCGATTTGATCAGAATCGGGATCAACGGATAAAAAGATGAAATAGAATTGCGCGAATCCATTTTACACTCGAAAAATATTACTTTTCAGATACTTATAACTTACTTTTACGTTAAGAATATCTTCTCCAAAAAGGTGTATGCCGAGGTGTATGCACTCCCATGGCAATATGTAACAACTATGCTAATTTTCCTGACATTTTCGCCTATCTTATGATCGTGACGTCATGCTACAATACTCAATATTCCGCGAAATATCTGAGTCGTTTTTTGGTATTTATTATATTGATTTTTAGTTGGAAAATTGTACTATTTCAAGGAAATGTGATATTTTTTTTATAATATTAGATTACCTTTTCGTACGTCAACAAAAACACTGACATGCAGAATGCGCAAATACAAGGACGCACACATGCTTACAGTGTGCGCATCGTTACAAGGCCGGGGTAGCCGATGAACGTCCCTTGGAATAAGCCAGAGTTAAATTTAGTTGAATTTTTAATAAAATGGCCGAAATTTGAATAAGAAAATATAAAACTACAACCGTACACCTTTGCATTTTCAACCAACACAGCTGAATTTTTATACAAATAGTTGCATTTTCAACCAAAAAAGATGAATTTTGTAGCGAAGGAGATGAATTTTTCACAAGAAAAATGGAGTTTTTGAGCTCAAAAGACAAATTTTTTTAGAAAAAATTTGACTTTTAATCCCGAAAAAAATAGATTTTTACCAAAGAAGCTCATTTTCAACCAACAAAAATTAATTATTGACATTAATAACCAAATAGTTGTACTTATAAGCAAAAGGGAAAAATTTTTAACAAAAAGTTGAATTTTTAACCAAATAGTTGAATTTTCAAACCAAAAAGACGAATTTTGTAATAGACAGTCGACTCTTCGACAAAAAAAAAGATCATTTTCAACCAATAAAGAGTACTTTTCTCGAAAAAAAGATGAATTTTCTATCCAAAAAGATGGAAGCTCCACACAACTGTTGAACCTTCGACCATAAAATCGAGCATAAAATATGACTGTTCAACAAAATATTTAAATTTTCAATCAAGTCAATTTCCAACCAAATAATAAATTTTTTAACCAAAAAAGGTAAATTCTGAACGAGAAATATAGTAGCAGACTTTTCAGGCAAAAAGAATTAACTTTCAACCAAAAAAAGTTGAATTTTCATATAATGGGTTCTATTAATTCAGAGATTAATTCAGTTCGCATTCAAGCAAAAAACTAGTATGTAAAAGGGTAAGTTTCTTGAAAATAGAGAGAAAAATAGGAATTTTTTATTACCATAGATTACCATACATTTCATACATAGATTAATTAATTTGTATTTATTTTTTAGATAAAATCTAAAATGCGATGGATTAAAGTGCCTGAACTGGCCTTTTCCTTTAAAAGTGACTTAAGTGACTGTGTATGAGCCTTGGGAATGGCCCACATATAAATATCTTTTGATCCGTTCAATTTTATTTTCATGCACAAACTGTGCGAAAAGTCATGCGTAGGAGTGAATTTTTCACGGAAGCAATGGGTAATTAATTTAGAGTTGTAGACCACAGACTGTAGGGAAAAGATGAGACGACGGTCGAGAAACGGATTCTGTTTGGATTCTAGGTCAGCGTCCCGGCCTCTCGCGGTCACGAGCCACCGTATCGAGGCACAGACAAAGCCAGGAAGGGGGAAGGCCGAGGAACCGTCACCGTTATGTATGGAAGTACGTGGAAACGGGACGAGCGCCGCGCCGATGATGAGCTTGCTGTACACTGTACAGTGTACACTCATCTCTTTCTCTCCCTCTCCCTCTCCTCACCCACCCTCTCACAAAAAATCCTTCTTTATGAGATACCGCCTGCTCATTATCCTCCCCTTCCCCTTGCCATTGCCATCAACATTCTACAATCTACATTCTACAAAACTTCTTCGACTAATAATTCTCGGGTACTTCAAAAATATCCACTAACTTTCAGACAACCATTGAGAAAATGCTACGTATTCCACCAGAAACTCTCTCAACTTCACTCGGATTTTTTAAAGAATCCATTTCTCGAATATATCCATGATCGATAGGTCCTGAAGAAAAGAGAAATTAATCACATTTAATAATTTAAATTAGAATGGGTATCAGTGGGTCACGGAATCAAATCTGTCAAATTCACTCAAGGCCATGTGATACAGCAAAATAAATTTTACCGACAATATTTTCGCTATCCTTCTGTCCACACGAAATGAGATATCGAGTTGAAAATTTGGACAATTTAATACAAGCCATTGAGGGCATTCAAAAGTAACCAGGCAGGGCCGAATGAATAATTTATGTTGGATTTGGACGCATGGCGAAACCTGATGCAACTAACGCGGTGAGAGTGCGGCCCTCAGGCTGTTTGTCACGCATGACTGGGCACAGCCTTCCTTTCGGTCACGCGGCTCCTCTCATCACGAAACTGCGGGGACCATCAGTTCCAGGAATACAGTAAATCCGAGGTGGCTAATTCCAGGTTATAGTGTAGAAATATTTAGAAGCTGACAAACCTTCCATTGTGCGTTTAATTTAATTACTCAAATTTTCAACTTGTAATGTTATTTCGTGTGGGCTGAAGGATGGCGAAAAAATTGTCGGTAAAATTTATTTTTTGATTAGTATCACATCAACGGCGATACCACGCTGGAAAAACACCAGTTCTTGTTAGATCACTGAAGTTAAGCAGTGTTGGGCGCGGTTAGTACTTGGATGGGTGACCGTTCGGGGAATACTGCGTGTTGTTGACCCGCCGTGGGTGTGGCGGACCCACACTGGTAGTATTTATCCACCTAGAAACACTACCCGAATCGGGTAGTGAGGCAATGAACTTTCGAGTTCGAAATGCTAATCAATTTTTTTTTTTTAGTATCACATGGCCTTAACAGTTAGTCAAATTAACCAGGGAGGCCGAAAAACTTCTGTTTGAAAATTTCCTGACTTTCCCCTGATTTTTCAAAGAAAAATTTTATATTTTCCCTGACCATTGATATTCAAATACCAGCATTTTAATCTTGTCACATTTTTAACATAGAATTTATTTATTTTGTTAATTTTTATACAAGAAACTTTTGAAGAAATAGTTGAGTTTTCAATAACTTACAAAGATGAATTTTCAACCAACTGGTGAACTTTTTAATAAAAAAAAGATTGAACTTATACCAAAACTAGTTACATTTGCAACAAAATGGTTAAATTTTCAAGCCAAAAAGACGAATTTTTTAGAAAACAGTTGAATTTTCAGCTAAAAGATGAACTCTCAACGAAAAATGTAATAATTGATATTTCATGCAAAAAATAGTTAAATCCTCAGCCAAATAGTTAAGTTTTCAAGAAAAAAGTTGAATTCACAATCAAAAAGTTGAATTTTGAACGTAAAAAGATTAAATTTCTACCACAAGAGATAAATTTTGAAAAAAATAAGACAAATTTTCAACCAAGATGATTAATTTTCAATTCTTCAACCAGAAAGACGAATTTTCAACAAAAATACATGAAATTTCAAAGAAAAAGACGAATTATCAACAAATTAAGATTTTTCAGTCAAGAAAGAAAAAAAATTCCATCCAAATTGTTGAGCTTTCAATCGAAAAGACGAATTTTCTATAAAATTGTTGAATGTTAGATCCAAAAATATTAATTTTCAACAAAAAAGTTAATTTTAACCTAAACAGTTGCATTTTAACTAAAAAAGATCAAATTTTAAACAAAACGGATGAATTTTCAACTAAAAAAAAGATTAATTTTCAACAAAATAGTTCATTTTCAACCAGAAAGAAGAATTTTCACCTAAAATGATGAATCTTCAACACGAACAGTTAAATCATCGACCAAAGAATATTCAATTTTAATCAAGCAGTTACACTTTTATTGAAAAAAATGACATTTCTACTAAAACAGATGAATTTTTCAACAAAAAGATAATTTTCTACCGAAATAGTTGAATCTAAAAAAATGAATTTTTAACAAATAATACCATTTTTAACTAAGAATGTAATCGTCAGGAGGAAACAACTGTAAAAAAAAAGAAAATGATATAGAAATGCGAGGCAAATAAATTACTAACAAGAATATTTTATCAGGGTGGTCGCAAAACTTGATTTTCAAAATTCTCTACTTTTTCTCTGAACAATTTTTTATTTTCCTTGACCTTTAATATTCAAAGACCAGAATCTTAATCTTGTAACGTTTTTAACATAGAATCTTTTATAAACGGAATAAAACAATTTCAAATTGAACTTAATATATAATAATAATATATTATTTTTAACAGCTATTTAAAATGCATCTTATAAATTCTCTAACTTACCCTGAACAATACATTTTTTGACTTTTCCCTGACTTCCAGGTTTTCCCTAACCTACACCCACCCTGAATTAACAGACTAATCAGTGACATTGAAAACCGCGAAATGAGATTCAAACATCTATGTAATCTTAGGAACACGATTTTTAGACTGTTCTGAATAAAAAAAAATCATTAAACTAAAAATGGCAAAACTTTTTCATATTTCGGAATTCTGAAGAGGAACGTAAATTGAAATAATTTTTTTATCTTCCAACCATACATGCCCCAATCTTAATTTTTTGGTAGTAAATAATAAAAACAAAGACTTCAGAAGTTAAAGTGAACCTGTTCCACTTTCTTATCACGTCTTTTTGCAACTGTTTTGTACCTATATTTTTACTCTGTCTATCTCTTCCTCTTTCCTGTTTCTATCTTTTTCCTGTTTTTATCTCTTTCCCTTTTCTTCTTTTTTTTTGTTCCTGTCTCCTCCATTTTCATGCAACTCGACCAACTCGTAAAAGCTCATCGCTTTTGACCTACAGCCCTCGCTTTACAAGACGGGTGCTATTTCACATCGGTTTTGTCTACAAGAGCCCAGTACCAGTACTGTAAGGCAGAATAGGACCCTAGAATAATCCGAAGATAACTTCGGCCTAATTCCTTAATGCAACTCACAAGTTTTCTCTCTTCACAAAAGTAAACTCGATAAAAAAATTGGGGGTGTGTCTCCACCCCTAGATTTATTTTATAGCCCTTAACTGTACTTTTTAGATTTTAAAAAGAATTCCTAGATATCGCTAAATTTACTTTTATGGACGATATGTAAAATTTATGAGTTAACTATTTCTATTTTATACAGTTACATTTATTTTAAATTTATCATAAAAACTAAAGATAGAACTTCTTCGCAAAGAAATTTCTGCCAAATTTTCGGTGCAAGGAAAAAACGTTGAATGGGAATTATTTATCTCTTTATCATTAATAAACAATGCATATGAATATATTTAAATACCACAACTATTACTGAACCAATTTATTCCGTAAATTGAATTTTTTTAAACAATTAATGTAACGATTATCAACGATTCTTGAAGGTATGTATTTGAAATTATTTATATGCATTTATATGCAGTGTGGTTTAAAAGAGTTCAGGGCTAAGTTTGATTTCACATTGTTGTGAAGAAGTAATAGCTTTAATTTTGATCATAAATTTAAAATTTAAAGAATGAAGTCCAGAATAAATCAAAATTTTAATTTTTTTTTAACGTCCAACATTTATTTAAATTTAACAACGAAATTCCTGGACATTAAAGAAACCAAGAATCCAAAGATCAAATTTTGACAACACTCTCTTAAGTGTATGCAGTTTTTTTAAGAACACAGTCAACAAATATTTATTTAAAATCTACCAATGTATCCGTGTTCCGGTCTTGAGTTAAAGGGGGACATTTGAGAGTGTTTTGTTTAAATTTGATCGCTGGATTCTTTTTTTCGCTTTTTTTTAATTTCCAAGAATTTCGTAGAGAAATTAAAACTGTACAAAAACAAAAATTATTACCTCATAAAAGTCGCATATCGATAAGAAAGTATGTAAGTATGAAAAAATAGAGGCATGTTATTATTAAATTATGAAACACGAAAACATGAATTTTCAACAAAAAAGTTAGGTTACAACCAAATAGTTGGATTTCTAATCAAGAAGATTAATTTCCTATCAGAAAAGATGAATAGTAGACTTTTCAATTAAAAATATTTATCTCTCAACCAAAAATAGTTTAATTTTTTTATTGGGTTCTATTCATAAAGTGAAAAAGGGAAAGTATCGTGAAAATAGAGCGAAAAAGAAGAATTTTTTAAAAGAAGAGAAAAGAAAAGAGTGGGGGAAAGAGTGTGAAGTCTGCACTTTAAACAAAAAATGGTTGCGAGATATTCAACTCCAGTAATATGCAATCTTAATAATATGCAATTTCAAGGGTCAAGAGTAATTCATACCGGATGTGACGTAATAAAAAAGGACATTCTAGATACGTTGATGGCAGAAATATACATGATTCATAATAATGTATAAAACAGTCTCTGGATGGGAAGGTCATATGATGACCTTTCCATCCGGAGACTGTTTTATACACTAATCGAAGGTCGAAACTGAAGAAAGAGATGCACAATTCATAATAATATCCAACACTCCCTTCATCTGAGCTACAGTCCCAGGATACACCACGGATCGATAACTTTGAAATTATAACATAATTTATACAGAAATGGTATCCATTTTTTTTATTTAAGACATTAACTTAGTATGGGTATTGTGTATATTGGCAAGTTTCCAAAAATTTTAATAAATATTTTATTTACCGTTTAATGCGTATTTACAGATTATGGAATTCCTGCATTACCCCAAGCACCTGCTGTCATTAAAATTGCTCTATATAAGATAGAAAAAAATAAAAAAGTCAAGCAGCAGCGAAAATAACTGTATGCCTTGCCTTTTTTTAGAATTTTAGAGCAAAGATTTTGTTATTTTTAAACCATGAAATAACCCTTTAAAAAAATGGCTAAAATATATGTTAAAATAGACGATCCAAGGATTTTTTTCAAGAAAAAAAAAATGTGTATCTATAAAGGATAACACAAAAAAGGTTTTAATATTGAAAACATTTCTTTTACCCTTTTTTTATTGAAAGAATTTCTTATACATTTATTTTTAAAATAATTTAGTAAAGTGTAATTTTCTATCATGGTTTACAATACAAATTAGATATTCCCGAACCATATAATTGAAATAAATAATATATAAATCAGTAATTTTGGGAAATGATAAAAAACATAAAGGGTCACGCCTGGATGGAAGAAAACATTTATACTCTAAACAATAAGACCAATTTGATAAAGATAATTTTTTTTAAACATGACACTAGTCCCTAATTCTGATGCCTAAATCGACAGGCTCCTAAAAGTTTCAAGTAATCTGTTTTAAATTGCATGCATACAAAAGTCACCATTTTAAGTTGAAAGTGTAAAAAAACACGAAATCAAAAGAATATCGAGTTACAAATATTAAAGATTGAGATTTAAATAAATTACAATTTATAATTAAAATGATTAAGCTACAAAACATACAAGCACAATATAATAGGTGGCAGCCCTGCGGACTTAAACTCAAAATGCATTTGTGAATACAATGGCGGCGTCCAAAAAGGAGCATTTGAGACACTGCATGCACATCGCATTCCAATTGAAAAATCATGACTGTGAAATCCTTGGAACCACTTTTTAAATGTTTTACGTGTCACCGTACCTTCTCCTGAGGCTGAGCAAACAATTTCGGTAATCTCAGCTGCATTTTTTTAAACTGGAAGGCAAAGAAAATGCAGTGTCTTAAATGTTTCTTGTCAAGCGGCAAGCGCTATTCTATTTACAAATGAATTTTGAGATTAAGTCCGCAGGGCCGCCACCTATTATATATTGTATGTTGAAGTTTAAGGTTCGTCTTTTAAAACTACCTTAGGGTGGGAAAAACTCATGTTTGACCAAGAGTTACAAGACATCAAGGTAAAGGCACCGAATTAATTTGTAGACCTAATAAATACGAAACTTTACAATGTCAAGTTCCATTTAAATTTCAATTATCACATTACTTTATAGATATCGAGAAATAGCTCCTAGCATTTAATGAAGAAATTTCCAATGAAGAAATAAATGTCCAATGAAGAAATGATCAAAGTCCAACTGCTTTACCCAAAAAATTTAATTATATTCATAACATGTATACATATTCCTTATTTTAAAAGTATTTTTTTGCGGTTAGTGATTAATTTAATTTTAATTACGTGTTAAATACACAGAAATGAAGAAAGTTTGTATTAAATTGATCAGAATTTGGACCATAAGAACGGATGCCGAACCGTTTTTATGTGGCTTAAACTGGTTCGGGCATCCGCAAATGTAATGAGGAAGAATGTAACAGGGTTAAGGTTGTGTATACCGAATGAGAACCAGTATGTCAAAAACTCGGAGGTAAAGTATGTCAATCGACCATTGACTTCCAAATCGCGATATTGTATGTAGTATGTACTTGGGCACTTGCAGTACACATTCGAAGAATGTTATGTCGTCACGAAGACGACAAAACGTGTCTTTAACGTTGACCACGACGTTATTTAAGTTCACTCTTGAGAACCGTTTTGCAAATCCACACGCACATTCTTAAGTAGTCGTTTGAAGTTTCTAAAAGACGAGAAACTTTCTTACTCATTACATTATAGAAGTTATTATTTACCTTTTATGACTTATGCCAGATTATTCATTTTCATTTCATTTTAATTTATGCTTCAAAAGGCTAACAAATAAATAGGTTCCTTCTAGCAGACTACACAGCCCGAAATTCTTTCAGAACAGGGGAAATGTAGTGATTTTGCAAGAAAATAGGGCAATAATAGAGAATTAAATTCTTTTAAATAAAATTAATGTAGGTACCATACTACTATGATTTAAAGTCGAAATATAATGCATTTTCAACAAAATAGTTAAATTCCCAACTGAAAAAAATGCGAATTTTCTACCAAGAAAGATGAATTTCAAGCCAGAAAGACAAAATTTCAATACTCAGTTGAGTTTTAAAACTAAAAATCGAATGTTTTAGAAATCAATTGACTTTTAAACGCGAAAAGATGAATTTTCAAATTTCAACAACAAAAGAATTTAATTTTAAATCAAGAATGATTTTTGAGTCAAGACAGAACAAAAATCCAACCAAATTGTTCAATCTTTGAGCCAAAAAGACTAATTTTCTACAAAACAGTGGAATTTTCAACCCGAAAATATGAATTTTTAGCAAAAAAGTAATTTTCGTACAAATAGTTTCATTATCAAGCCAAAAAGACGAAGTTTCTACCATACAGTTGCATTTTTAAACCGAAATTATGAATTTTCAGCAAAAAGTTAATTTTCAACCGAACAGTTAATTTTTTAACCAAAGGAGATCAAATTTCTACCGAAAAGACGAATTTTCTACGAAACTAGAGCCTCACATGCGCGTCCAATTTATTTACATGTAATTATTTTACTTGAGAATGAAATTCAATAAAATACCATCGAATTCATTTTCACTTCAATTAATTTTATTTGTACACGGCTTCGCATGGATACCCTCTTACGATGCAGAATAAATAATTGTGCAACTCTAAACATTTTCATGCAACTTTGGAAAAAACCTCTAAAATGTCGGCGCGTACAAATTTTCACCGTAAATGATTTCGTCTCCAGAAGAGTCCAGATGTCAAGCCATTTCGAGCGCGCATAGCACCCGGATGGATGAACCATCTGCGACGTATACGTTATACGAAATTCTGATTTTTTTAAATGAAAGTTGTTTAATTTAATTTTTAATTTGAATAATTAATAATTATTGTGAATGTGCAAAGTAATGTAGGAACGTTTTTTTGGAAATACATACTTGGTTGCTTCCGTAAAAATATTGAGCCTATTACTTTGAAAATAGCCAAACTCTGAATGTTTATGAAAATGGTTTAAATTATTATTAATTATTATAAATTTGCGAAGCATCGTAGGGAATAGTCTTCGAAAATACATTCTTAGTTGCCTCCGTAAACAATTTGAGCTTATTAGATTAAAAATAGCTCAATTCTCAATTTGCTGATAAAGATTGCTTAAATAATTAATAATATTTGGGATTTTACAAAGTATCACAGGAAAAAGTTATCGGAAAGATATTCTTAGCTAATTCTGTGAAAAATTTTCCCTATTCGTTGAAAAATAGCAAAATTCTGATTTTTTATGAAAGTTGCGTTTAAATAATTAATAATTATTGTAAATTTATAAAGCAACATAAAAAAGAGTCATCGAAAAGACATTGTTAGATGACTCCGTAAAGAATTGTGTCTATTCCTTGAAAAATACCCAAACTGTGAATACGTTTATGAAAATTGTTTAAATAATTAATAATTATTGCAAATGTGCGAAGTAATGTAGGTAATGTAATGTAATGTAGTAATGTAGGTAATGTAGGTAATGTAGGTAATGTAAGTAATGTAGTAACAAGTTTAGCCTATTCCTTTGAAAATAGCCAAGCTCTGAATTTCTTTATGGAAATTGTTTACATGGGTAATAATTATTATAAATTTGCAAAGTTTCCCCCCTCCTCAGTAACAGAAGTTTTGGTGGGACTGACGTTACAGCTTGACTCCACCATACGACAAATCACTGCTTAATCTGGACATGATTTCGACTCGCAAAACAAATCTAGCGCATATAGGTGATAGTTGGGAGTATAATCTAAACATGAGTGATACAAACAAGAATGTAGCCTCGGAATGAATTGAAACTTTGATTGACGAAAAGGATGCACACGGGAAACGTAAAGGTCGAGTTTCGGGCAATGAATGGAGACTGGGTGTTTGGAATGCTAGAGGAGTGAATGATCTTAAGATAAGTGAACTACGAGAAAATATGCACATAAGGAAACTAGATATTCTTTGTGTACCTGAGACGAAGAAAAAGGGTTGCGAAATTAGAAACATAGAAAATGGGGTGTTGGAAGGCGGTTGTAAAATATGGTCAGGAGTAGATAGTGAATCTCATGGTAGTCAAGGGGTTGGTTTAATTATGAATGAAAAAGCAAAACACAGGGTTCCCACCAGTTCCCTTTTTCTCTTTTCCCTGAGTTTTTCCTGTCTTTTACTGGCTTTGCCTATCTCTTTTAAAGCCCATTTTTCGCAATGTTAATGGTAAATCGAGATATTTTGAGTGATGAGAACAAAATTTCGTTTATTATTTTAGGAAGGAAAGGCATCTGGACGAATAATAGTACAGAACAGAGATTTTAAACATTTTAGTCATACAATCTTTAGTTTCAAATCAGTCAAATCAAAGCTATTTTAGGTGGGTACAAATTTTAAGAATCTCATTTCTTCTTTAGTTTCTTGATCTTTGATTCATCTTGATTTCTCTTCGAACCAAGGGCTAGGAGCTTACAACTCTAAGCGCAACGGTTCGGTTCTCGATTTTCCCTGTGTTTTCCCTGTGACTTCCTCATTAAAAAAATCCCTGTGTTTTCCCTGTTTTTCCAGAAAGTGGGCACCCTGAAAACAACATCTCAGAGATCATGATTTTGTATCACCCAGATTGCTATGAGCTAGAATGAAAGAAGGAATCAGAAGATTATTTATCATAGCGTGCTACGCCCCAGTTGATAGTGACCCGAGAGAAGTCAAAGACGCCTTCTAGGACACTTTAAATGATACAATAAGTATTTGCGATCAAGGTGAAAGAATAATTCTGCTAGGAGATATGAACGGATGGGTCGGTGTGAAACGTCAGGATACAGATACAGAAAGGGTGCTAGGTAATTTTGGAGATCCAACAAGAAAAAATTGTAACGGGGAAAAGTTGGTTAGCTTATGCTTAGAAAAGGGCCTATTTATCACAAATACTTGCTTTAGACATAAAATGATCCACATGTAAACCTGGCGTAAAGGAAATAGTCACAGTATAATTGACTTTTTTATTGCGGATGAAGGACTGAGAGAACTAGTTAAAGAGACAAGAGTCATGAGGGGTTCCGAATGCAATACTGATCATTACCTTTTAGTCTGCAAAATAAACTTAGGGCGGGGATAGAGAACAAAGAAAACAAAACAAAAAAACTAAAAAAACGCGAATAAAAATGGAAAATTTACAGAAACCGGAAGTGCCAATAGAGTTTCAAAAGAGGTTAACTGAACGCATAGATAGAGCAACGCGGGAAGCGCTTATAAGCAATAAAGATATAGAGGGCGCGTGGACTTTGTTACGGGATATCATTGTTAAAACTGCGACCGAAGTATGTGGCACGGCGGTTGTAGGAAGGAAATCTGGTGATTCATGGTGAAATGATGAAATTGAGACAGCCCAAAAAGAAAAGAAAGAAGTGTACGAAAACACTGAACATCGTAGGTCTTAGCGACGAGGAGAGAAATAGGCTCAAAAATGATTACAGACGCAAAAGAGGAAAGTTAAACGACTAGTCAAAGAGAGTAAAGAGGAAATCAGAACAGAAGAAGAGAAAAAAATACAAAAGTACTTTGAAGGAATTATGAAACTATTATATAAACAGTTGAAGGAAAGTAAAAGTACAGAGTTTTTCAGCATGAGAAACAGCAAAGGTGAAATGCTATATGATACAGACGGGATAGTAGACGCTTCAAAAGACTCTTTTAAAGAACTATTAGGAGGTGAAGATATAGAACAACAAAACTACGACATAGAACATAATGCATTAGAAAACCCAATTGAAAAAGTCTGTGTCACTGAGGTCAGAGATATAATTAAGAACTTGAAAAACGGCAAGGCTGCTGGTATAGACTGTATTAGCGCTGAAATGCTTAAAGACGGTGGCGAGTACATACCTCACAGGTTGTGCGAATTAATAAATTTATGTACCGAGACGGGAGAAGTCCCAGACGATTGGAGAAAAGCGATTATCATACCAATATACAAAAGAAAGGGAGATAAAAGCAACTGCAGTAATTACATAGGTATCAGCTTATCAAGTACCGTAAATAAAATATATTTAGAAATACTTATTCATAGGGTAATGAAAATAACAGAAGAAAGGATGTCTAAAGTTCCCAAAGTCCAAAGTGGATTTATGCCAGGAAGATCATATACGGATCAAATATTTAGTTTGAGGCAGATCATAAAAGAATGTTTAAGAGTAAATAAAAAAGTTTTCTGTGAATTTTTTGCTCTAGAAAAAGCGTTTGACAAGATGGATAGAAGTGAACTTTGGGAAGCCCTGAAAGAGTACGTAATCAATGGTTGGCTCCTAAAAGCAATAAAAACAATATATACAGGTAGCAAAGCGAGTGTAATATATATATATATATATTTCGGTTCGGTTGCGATTCCTTTGGAATAGAACCGAAGGGCTTATGACAAAGCCACCGAACGCGTCCTCGGGTTGCGGATAGAGGGTCCCTGTACCAAGGGTTTCTGCTGAATATGGTTACAATAATTAATAAGCAGTCGCGGACAATTGTTCAGGGATGGTCCCGAAGGAATAACCCCCAAGCGAAGGCGTGAGAACCGTGCCGAAAGCTGAATGTCACCTGGGTGAGGTGTCTCTAACGGTGATTCTGGGAAATCGGCGACTCTCAGAGTATACAGCCTTATCCTTGCATGCGGGGCTCTACAAGGATGGACGAACCCTTTCCCTAGCTGCTCGTGGGAACAACAATGACAACACCAAACATAATTGTAGTAAGTGCGGTTCAAAACAATCGAACGCGCAGGGCTCCCGACAATGGGTCCGACAACAATGCCGACTACCCTACAGTTGGGGGAGCCAATCAAGACGGAGTCAATGCGATTGACCGGCGGAATCTTGTTACTTTTAAGTGGACGGATCAACTCAATGACGGCCTGCTGGAGTGCTACAGTGCCAGTATGGTCCCTGAACGAGAAGGTTACATGGCACGACTGCATGCTCTGTGGTGCGAGAAACACCCAGAGCTCTCAGACTTTTCGCAACAACGTCTGCGAAACCATGCCGAGAACCTCCGAAAAAGAGGTTATATAAGCGGAGTGCCTACTCAACCGCATCCAGAACAAGCCAACAACAGAGAAAGAGAGGCGACACTGAGACCAACCGCGAACAGGCATCCAATAGCGGAAGAACGATGCTTCAGGACCCGGAGAAACATCAACATTCAGGTTTCTCCCAAGCCCAAAGATCTGACTGAATTGGATGATGAACTTCGTGGAGATTTTTCCGAAGAATCCGACCTCTGGACTATCAGTTGTGGTGTGTACAATGCAGCGAGAACTTTGGCAGATGCAAGCCGTAAAACAAAACCAACGGTTGATCATAAGACCAAAAGAAGAATGCATCAACTCAGCACAAAGATAGGCTGGGCTAGACAGTACGCGTCCCGCATTCAGTGTGTGATTGACTAAATAACATCTGGCAGGAATTTCACTGCCAAGGTTCGACGGTTCGCGCGCGAACTGCGGATCCGTCATCACACAATCAACAAATCAAAGCTAATGACCATCAGACAGCATATTGTTGACAGAATACGAATACTATCTAACGCTAGGAGAAGTCTAGAGCGGAGAGAGAGGTGGGTCAGAGAAAATCAACAATTTTCATCTGATCCATCTAAACTCTTCCAAGACCCTCCAATTACTGTCGACCATCCGCCCAAACCAGAGGAGGTCGAAGCATTTTGGAGAGAAGTCTACGAGGTCCAGCATCCACTTCAAGAAGACTCAAAGAACATAAATAGCTTCAAGGAGCTGTGCAATGCCCTCATAACACCTGAGGAAGAATGCCCACCTATCACTACCGAGGAGGTGAAAAACGTATTAAGAGGCATGAAGAACTTTCCATCTTCGGGACCAGATGGTATCAAGACCTTCTGGTGGAAGAAGTTTCCTTCTACCCACCAGCATCTGGCCCGAATTTTCACCTCATATCTAAAGTCCTAAGACTTAGCTGACCCTAAGAATTACAGGCCAATAACTTGTCTGAACACACTGTATAAGATCTTCACAGCCATCCTAAATGATAGGTTTCTTCGGACAATTGAACCTGTGTGGCGAGAGATGTATGAACAACGTGGCTCGAAGGAAGGCGTAGCAGGATGTCAGGAGAACCTGCTCATCGATAGATGTGTCTGTAAAGATGCAGCATCCTATCAACGATCTCTATCGATGGCCTGGATAGATTACCGAAAAGCTTTTGATTCAACCTCCCATAGACTTATCATCTGTCTGTTGGAAAGCTTAAAGGTTCATCCACACATCATGAGATGCATAGAGAGATTAATGCCGCTTTGGAAAACCAGATTTACCATCTTATCTGGAAAATATCGTGTGATCACTAACAGTATCACCTTTCAGAGAGGTGTGTTTCAGGGCGATACCATGAGCCCTCTCCTCTTTTGCCTCACATTATTGCCACTATCTCTCGCACTTCGCCATTCCGAAGGGTACCTCTGCGGCAAACCTGGAAATCGAAAGCATAAGGTAACTCATGTATTTTACATGGATGATCTTAAGCTCTATGCTAGAAATCAAGAGAAACTACATCTAGCTCTAAAAATTGTCACAGAGTACACTCAAGAGATTGGAATGGAGTTCGGGTTAGAGAAATGCGCCAAGGTTAATTTGAAGAAAGGAAAACTTAACGGCATCCCCGAAGATCCTGAACTCGTTGACAGAAGCGCTATACGACACCTTTGCGCTGGAGAGACCTCTACATACCTGGGCTTGCCACAAAGCCGCATTCAGGACGTAACATCTATAAAGGATACTCTCCGATGCAGATACAAACGTCTCCTCCGACAGATATGGTCTTCCGAACTGTCGGCGAGGAACAAAGTATCTGCAACGAACATGCTTGCCGTCCCAGTAGTACTCTATTCATTTGGAGTAGTTCCATGGACGAAGGACGAGCTCAGATCCCTCTATATCGGGTCCCGAAAGGTCATGCACATGAACAAAAGCATGCGCCTTAAGTCTTCTGTTCCACGACTTTACATCTCACGCCGTCAAGGTGGTCGTGGAATACTGAATCTTGGATGTCTTCACAACAGGATTATTCTGGGTACAGCACATATTGTCGCAAATGGACAAGATCCTCTTCTTAAAATGGTCAGAAAACACGAAGAAGTAGGCAAAGGTGCGTTTCTTTACACAGCAGCAGAAGAGGCTGCTGAAACACTCGGCCTTGACTTCAATATCAGGGGTGAGCGAAATGCATCAAATCTTATACATCTTAAATACTCACTCCTGAAGGCCCGGATTAAGAAAGCACAGGAGAAAAACTTCCGCGAAGAGCTCCTCGACAAGAAGATGCACGGCATCTTCCACAGAAATGTGGAAGATCAGTCGATGTCAAATGAGTTGACGTTTGCTTTCCTTAGATCACCCGGATTGAAGTCGGGCACAGAGGGCTTCATTTTGGCATGTCAAGATGGTGTCATTTCCACTCTAGCATACCGTCGCCACATTTTGAGCCAAGATATTCCCGATGATAGCTGCAGAGCGTGTCATGAACACCCCGAGCATCTAGGACACATACTATCTAGTTGTCCAGCTCATGCGGGAACAACCTACATCCAAAGGCACAATGCGGCACTGAGAGTGCTTTATTACCATCTCTGTCACTCTTACGGCATTAGCCCAAATACCTCTCCGCTGAACGCCCCTAGAGAAATAAGAGTCAATTGTCGAAAATGAGAAGTGCCGCATATATTGGAACTTCATATTCTC
>CAKNXH010002426.1:332595-352516 GCA_932178445.1 Andricus quercusramuli
CGTGAGCATAAGGTCACTCATGTATTTTATATGGATAACCTGAAGATCTATGCCACTGGTAAAAGCAAAGTTCAAACTGCTATAAATATCGTCAAGAACTACACAGGAGAGATTGGGATGAACTTGGGTTTGGACAAGTGTGCCAAAATTCATTTGAAGAAAGGAAAGATTACTGGCGTTCCCAAGGACCCGAGCTTGTGGATTTAAGTGTTATTAGACACCTTAACACTGGAGAGACCTATACATACCTGGGCGTGCTTTAAAGCCGCATTCAGGACGTAACATCAGTGAAGGAGTCCTTCCGAAGCAGACACAAACATCTTCTTCGACAGATTTGGTCTTCCAATCTGTCGGCGTTGAACAAGGTATCTGCGACTAACATGCTTGCCGTCCCGGTTCTACTCTACTCGTTTGGGGTGGTTCAATGGACGAAGAACGAGCTTAAGGCCCTTGATGTCACCACACGTAAGATCATGCATATCAATTCGTCAGTTCCGCGATTATACATTTCACGCCGTCAAAGCGGACGCGGACTTCTGACTCTCCAGTATCTTCATAACCGAATTGTTTTAAGTACAGCTTACATCGTTGCGAATGGCAGAGATCCTCTACTAAAGATGGTCAGAAACCACGAGATGATTGGTGAAGGAGCCTTCCTTTACAAAGCCGCGGAGCAAGCTGCCGAGACCCTTGGCCTGAATTTTAACATCAGAAGTGAGGAAAGTGCATTACTCCATCTAGATGCTTCACGTCTAAAAGCCGAAGTAAAGAACGCAGAGGTTGGAAAATTTCACCAAGAGCTACTCGACAAGCATATGCACGGAAACTTTTACAGAAATGTAGAAAAACAGTCCTTATCGAAGGAGCAAACTTTTGCTTTCCTCAAATCATCAGGGCTCAATTCAGGTACAAAGGGCTTTATTTTCGCATGCCAGGACGGTGTCATCTCCACCTTAGCATACCGTCACCGCATTTTATGTCAAGAAGTTCCCAGTGATAGGTGCAGAGCGTGTCATGCACACGCTGAGTACCTAGAACACATACTATCGGGGTGTCCGACCCACGCAGGAACAACGTATATCTATAGACATAATGCGGCCCTAAGAGTACTTTATTACCACCTTTGTCGCTCTTACGGTGTTGGTCGCGACCCTGCCCTGCCGAACGCTCCAAGGGATATAGAGTCAATTGTCCGAAACGAGAAGTGCCAGATTTTCTGGAACTACGATTTTCGGGCAGCAGTCTCCGTTGCGCACTCGAGGCCTGACATTGTTCTCCAAGACTTCGAGAAACGAACTATATTCGTGATCGAATTCTCGGCTCCATCCGAATACAACATCACTGCAAAGGAGAAAGAAAAAGAGGAGAGGTATCAAGACCTTAAAAGAGAGCTGCAACGACTGTACCCAAAATATTCGGTGCGAGTAATTGTTCTTGTGATAGGTGCTCTCGGAGGTGCGAAATTATCACTGGTTCGTAACTTTAAAGCCATACCCGCGTGCCAAAAATATGCCAAGGCACTTGCGAGATGGATGCAGAAAGCTGTCATCCTTGGGTCGCTTCGTGTCCTCAAGACACACGAGGGTTTCGCCGGCCTGTCGTTGTGATTTCGTCGTGCCCTGTGACCACCCATCTCACGGATGTGAGACGTGGCCATAGGTGTATTTTACCGCGGTTCTACTGGCGGCTATTGACATTTTTTTTCTTAGATGGCAGTTGCTCTTAGTGGTACCCTGCGGTGGTTGTTTAACTTTTTTAAAAATTATATATATATATATATATATATATATATATTACACTCTGTATATACCTGTTTACTATTTTCCAACCGAGCAAGTCAGGCCTACCCCGAAAGGGAAATGACCTAATGGTATAATAATAATAATGATAATCGTAAAAATTTATTAAAAAGAACCTATATATAAATATATGTATAAAAGAGCTTCGGTGGCTCAGTTGGTTAGACGCTCGGACTTCACCTCAGAGGTCCGGGGTTCGATCCCTGAACCGGTACCTCTTGAAATTTTTCTATGTACCTATACCGAGGTTCTCGTGGTTCGGAACCCACTTTAAGCTGTAGGTCTCCCCATCATGCACTCAACTGCAACACAGTCCGTGAATGATAGGGTAAAAACCAGGCTTTGCCCAATATGTCGGGGCACACGCTCTTATCAGGTTACTTGATTGCATTATAATCATGCGTCCGTGACTGATAATATATACCGGGACAATTCCGTGCATAATATTCAAACAAACAAAAAATCCAACTCTAACCAAAAATGCCTTCGGCATATTGGGCAATAACCATCTTAAGCCTGAGACAAAAATGAGCTTCCTCATTTTTTTATCGTAAAAAATAGCTATTGGAATTACATTTTTTCTTGGTGAATTATCTATTAAAAAGATCGTTGAATTCTCCATGCAAAAAGTGAGTTGACAAAATAATTAAACTTTCAACAAACAAAATGAAGTCTGAATTAAAAATATACTAATAGACTTTTTAACCAAAAATAGTTGGATTTTTTTATTGGGTTCTATTAATTCAGTTCGTAATTAAGCGAAAAATGAGAATAAGGGGAAAAAGGGGAAAGTTTTTTTAAACAGAGGAAAAAAGAGGATTTCTTATAAAAAGGGGAATCAATTAAATTAAATTGACCTTTGACTCAAGGTATCAAAAACTTTATTGAACCATATTTAAAAAGAGTGTAAGAAGTATACCAATGAAGAAAAAAAAGCATTAATATAAAATTATGCCACTATATTGCCACATGTCAGCGCGACGAACTCCTTGTATTGACTAACAATGTCACATAATTTGACACTACACATGACCATGTGAAATAAGAGAAAGTGAAGACAATTTGGCAACTGAATTAATAAAAAAGCACTGAATAAACGTATGTCTTTAAGATGTAACATAATTAATCAATTTAAAACTAATTTTACTGAATGGCTTAATAAAAGGAAAACTAATACATTTTATTATGAAAAAATTATGCAATCTTTGTAATAAAATTGCAAGGATCAAAATGAATCTGCTAAAGTTACAAGATTTTCGGTAAAAATAGGGACAGCATAGCTTTTCTGTACAGCCTACCGAATTTTCTGCAGAATATATAGAATTTTCAGTAATTTAAAGAATTTACGGATGCTTTCTGTAAAAAAGACATACTTTTTCATTAGAGTTTGCAAATGTCAACTGGACAGAAAAGTTCAGTAAATTTTACTGAAAATATCCAAACATTGATAAAATTACTGAAAATTCTGTAAACTCTGCAGGAAACTCGTTAATCTTTACGGAACAGCTATGCTTTTCCTATTTTAACTGAAAATCCTGATGCAAGTTTAGCAGAATTTTTTCCTGCATATAATTTCCTGGAACATCTTACAAACTAGACTAATAAGCTAGCCTTGGCAAGGACACTTCGTCTGGAAAAACAAATCTCTCATTAATAATTACACCATTATCTTAATGTTGCTTCCTACAATGTTAGTAACGATAATCGATTGGTTGAACTTAGAGAAGACAAATGTGAAGCAATTGTAGTAATAACTTCAGAGTCCTAATAATTATACTTCTTTAAAATTATTGCCACATCAAAATAAATTTGTAATTGAATATTTATAAATAATAAATAAATATTTTTTGATTTTTTTTTAATTAAAAAAGAAGAAAAAAAGAACAGAAAAAGAAAAAAGAAGATTTAAGTTTACTCCATCTACTGAAGGCCTGTCCAGCGAGCGAAATTCCAGGAATTTTCGTCGAAACGACTAGAGCCAAAGTTAATTTTTCACCTCCACTATCTACTTCCCATTCTACTTCACGAGAGTAACCACCACACGAGCTCTCTCGAATAAACAGATAGAAGTGGTGGTGGAAATGTTTCATCTGGATTTTGAGTAAATTTCCTGACTGGACAGGCCTGACCTAGTGCAACGGCCTCCATCCGAGTATAATTATACTCGGAGCCAAGCGTTGCTTAACTTCGGCGATCGAACAAAAAGCCTCAAACCTTTCCATGGGTCTTACGTTCTTAACGCTGGAAATTATTATAAAATATTAAACTGTTAAAGTTGCAAGGTTCAAATTGTTTACATTTTCAGCATAATTTTGATTTCACTTCATAAAAATTCAATTCTGTTAAATTTTCAAGACTTTATTAAGTTTAAATACTTAAATTCTAAATGATCTTAATTTGTAATTGGTCAACATTTGGACAGTTAAAATAATGATCGTACCAATTTAAATGCTTCAATTTGAAATTAAAAACATTGTACAAAAGAATAAATATTGTTTAATTATAATTTGTTTCAGCTCAAAGGTTTAGATCTAAGTTCAAGTTTACTTTTTCAATATTGGCGGCTACCGATTTAAATTATTTTCAAACTCTTTTAAATTAAAATTTTTTAATTTCGAAAGGGAAAAGAAGAGCAGAAGTGCAAAATAGAGGTTGAAACTTTAGCAGAACCACATTATGTAAATTCCAGAGTGGATCTAAATCTAAATTCGTCGTAGCGCCGAGCAAACACGTGAAAAGCTACCTAGCTAGAACTTTCAGATGCCTGAATCGAATATCGATTAAATTTTCACCAGTCTTGACAATTAAGGTCCATTTAAGGTTTCGCTTAAATAAAGAGACAATAAATTTAATCAAGCGTCGAACTTCAACACTTCAGAGTAAATCAAAATGTTTGAAAATTTATAAAATTTATAAAATTTTGGGGAAAGCTTAAGAGCCTAATTTTATATATTTAAATTGAAAATAAACAATAAGTACGCACTCTTGGACTATATTAAAAAGTTGCTTGATTTAAATGGAAATATAAAAATTAATTTTACCTTCTTTCGAAAGAGGTTGTGCTTTTAGAATACGTTTACAAAGGATAAAAGAGAGAATCTCGAGTTTAAAAAAATGATTTCGTGATTTGGTGATTACAGGTAAAATAAAGCTTCTATATTAACTGAAACGCATAGTTATTGCCTTTTCGAAGTATGCTCTAGTTACTCCGGCTTACTTTCTTGCCCATACACACAATTTTTGGCATGGTTCATTTGTAAGCACTGACGAAAAAAAATCATTGAAAATATGAGAATGCTGCTGTTTTTGTCAAAAACTATAAGATTGCGGCAAACACTAATTGACGACTATCACTTTTATTCAGTAGTCAATGTTTAACGTGTATATGTCTCGCAATTAAAAATTGAGTAAAAAACCATTTATAGATATTGTTGGAGATTTAAAAGTAAATATATTCTCCTGAGGGGTTTATAACTTCGTTTTCAATAGACGAGGAAAAACTTGAACGATTTGCTACATTTTCATGAGGCTAAATTATTGCGTGGGAAATTAAAATTAGAAGAAAAGGCGTGATTCGATGAATTATTGATAACTAATGATAATACTCAGAACACGAAAATTTATTCTCCTTCGCCTTAAAAAAAATTGCCGATTAAAAATTGATCAATTTTGATGAATTTAAACGTGCAATTGTCACTTTAAAAATGTTTCAATTTTGAATATCGTCCAATTATATAGAGGTGGTACACAATTTCAATTTCAAAATTCCAGACCTTTTCCATTCAACGTCAACGCTATAATGAAATGTAACCTTGGCGTAATACTGTTTGGGTTATTGTAAATAAATACAAATACAATAACAAGTTATTTGTAGGCCAAGCGAAAAAATCCAGCGCTTGAGATTTTATTCCGTTTCAACAATAAAATTCAAAATTCAAATTGCTTATATATATTTATATATATTTATATATATTTTTATTATTTATTATTATTTATTATTTATATATATTTTTATATATTTCTGATTATAATTTTTTTCAAACACGAAAACTTTTAACTGTAATTCTTTATAAACTCGAAAACTTCATCAATTCCAATCAAAATAATCCAATCTCTTGCAAAAACTTTAATTTGGGAATATTTTGAAATCTCAAGAGTTTCATTTTTTTTTGTTTAAATTGAATTGCAAATAAATCAACTTCCGGAATAACATATATCTATATTCAATAATTTATATATTATTAAATTTTAAAAATTTGAATTTATAAAGTTTCATTCTGGAATTATTAGATTTTGAATTCTGATCATTTCCCGTGTAGAAAATTATCGTGGCAAACTTGCGTCCAGTTAGGGCATATTGTTTAGACCGGCTAATCTAGATGGTCTTATCAGGCCCTAATCGGGTGCTGACTAAGTATCAAAGGCGAAAAATGAACACTAAAAAATGCTTTTTCCCCCCCTCATCATCTCATCAGTCTTTTCGGATCTTAATCGGATGCTGGCTAACTCGACATACCGAAAAAATTTTAAAGTGTCTCACCCAAATATGTTCTTGTACATTGCGAAAAAGAGCAGGGTGTTTAAAAGTATCAAAAATGAAAAGTAAATGAAAAAAATTCATTTTTTTCCTCACCTAGTCAGTCATTTGGGCCCTAATTGGGTCAGTGTTGGGTAAGTTACTTTTTCTGTGTACGTATTTACAGTTACTAGATAAAGTAACTTGAAGTTACCTAGGAGGTTACTTTTTCAATCCCTTAATTTTTTAGTTTAAAAATCAGAATAACTAAGATGATAATTCATGAAAACTTAATTTAAAAATAATGAGGCATTAGTGAAAGTAATTTAAAAATAAGTAATATATTTCGGCAGGATCATCAGAATTACTTGTTTCGTTGCATTTATTTTTATCAGACATTAAACATTAATTTTTAAATTGAATTACAAGTTGAAATCACGTCTCACGTATTCAATTCGAGCAATTCAGATTCGTTACAAGAAATTTGTCCAAGCCTGCTTGGTTTTGCTTTTGTTTGTTTGGCTCCATAAACAATATGAACAACGAAGCGCACAAGGCGATACACTGGAACCTGGAATGAAGAACGGTTTAGGATGCGGCCTACAGTGGCCTTAATTTTAAATCTAGGCAATCCAAACGTAACAAGACAGGGCTGCATGAATCAGTTTTGTTGAATTTGGACGCATGACGCAACCTAATGTAACTAACGCGCTGATAGTGGGGCCCTAATGCTTTTTGTCACGCTTGACTGAGCACCACCTCTCTTTCGGTCCCGCGCTCCCCGCATCACAAAAATATGATGGCCGTCAATTCTAGGAATATCGCAAATTCGAAGTTTCTAATTTCAGGTTCCAGTGTATTCAGTTTATGTTGTTCGTCACCTGCGCGCACGATTTTTGAATTTCTTTTTATCCTATGACCCATAAACCTCTCACTGTAGGAAAAAAAGTAACTTTATATATTTTAAAATTTGAAAGAACTTAAACTAAATGAATAAATTATTTTAAAATACATATATAACAATTCGACGGTCATTATAGGATTTTGACAAGTATTTAACAATTAAAACAGGGAAAGCTAAGCGGTGCTAAGTCCACTTCTTGACGAAATTGAGTTTTCCTCAAAAATCGTGCTTTCTCTCTTTTTACACCTATTTCAGTGAAAATTTGAAGTTTTTAAATTTTTTACCTTAAAATTTAGTATTTAAACGTATTTAAACGTATTTAAACGTATTCAAATATTTAAAGATTTCAAACTAAATAAATGAATGACAATAATATATTATATTTTGCTTAACAACTGGATGGACATTATAGGAATATGACAAGTATTCAAAAATAAAAAATAAAAAAAGTTTTTCTGTATAAAACAGATTTTTTAAATTATATAAATGACCAAAACTGTTGTACTCTTGAATTCCATTAAGCCTTTTCCCTTCCGGGGTAGGCGTGACTTGTTCGGTTGGAAAGTAGTGAAATAGGTATATAGGTATGAGGTTGATCGGTATGAATAAAATGTATTAATATTATAGGTCAATCGATTTGTCTCGAATCATCGAAACTTTTAATTTTTACATCAACTTTAAATTATGTGAACGAGACAAATTTTTTAAATGAATATAAATTCCTTACCCTTTAATAAAATTGATTAATATTATAGGTTAGTTGATTCATCTCGAATCAAGGAATTTTTTATTTAAGTAAGCCCTCAAAATTTCATCAATTTATCTGCAAAATGCATGACATCCACACACTTATAAATCCGGATAATTGTTTAGAATATTGTATTAGATATTTTTTATTGAGGAATTTTCAATTAAACGAATTAAAATTTTTTCGAAATCGTTATCATTATAAAGCTTCCTCTATGAGAAAGACAAAAATGCTGTACTATTTTACAAATATTTCTTCTTCTCTGAAACAGCGTGATTTGTTTACAAAATAAATAACAAAAAAGTATTTCAGATGGTTTTCTTAACGACTTATGTACTATTTTTTTCACACTACCAGGGAAAGCTAAACGGTGGTAAGTCCATCGACATTTTCATTAGATTATTACATGCAAATGTAGCGCCATATATTTTTTCATACAATAATAATTAAACTGATCCATACACCAGTAAGAAAAAAAATAATTTTTATATCGATACGAGAGGCCAAATAGGCGGTTTGCTCACTGCGAGTATGAAGGCCCAGAACGAACTTGAAGTCGAGGCAAAGCCGACCCGAAGGGTGAGTGATGTGTCTTCACACTCGCAGTGAGCAAACCGCCTATTTTGCCTCTCGTATCGAAATATACTTTTTTTTGTACTGGTGTATGGATCAGTTCAATCATTATTGTATGAAAAAATAGATGGCGCTACATTTGCATATAATAATCTAATGATTCACACTCGCAGTGAGCACCCGCCCGTGAGGCTTCGTGTTTCGAATATTTTTCTTCACAAACTATAATGCAAAAGCTGGGATTGTCTACCGTTTACAGATATGGAATATAACCTCACTGACTCAAAAAGATGTTAACACAGTAAAAATGTGCAAAATGTTTTGGTAACCAAGGAGAGCATTTTTTTCACCGGTGAAAGCATTTTGCTCACCGTTGAAAGCATTTTGCTCACCTATGAAATCATTTTGCTCAACAGTGAAAGCATTTTGCTCGCCGATGTTGGGGATTTTGCTCATCGCCTTCGCGCACGATGAGGAATCGACCATTTTCGATGTCTGTAAACGGTGGCCAAACGAGGGGTTTGCCTTTACGTGTGAAGAAAAAAATTGCTCAATCGGTTGTAGACTGTTCCTCTATGATTTTGTATTGCTTCATGTGTGTAGCTTGATTGGACTTAGCAGCATTTAGCTTTCCCCATTTAAATTGGTGGTATAATTACAAACATTAAAACATATTGTACACTATTACTACAAATGTTACTCTTCCTGTTATATGGTGTTATTTGTTTATAAAATACATGAAAATACGTATTTCAGATGATTTTTTCAAAGATTGATGTACTATTTTAATTATCATACCAGGGAAAGCTAAACAGTGCTATGAGTCTATCGCCATTTCCGATAGATTATTATATGAAAATGTAGCGCCATCTATTTTTTCACACAATGGTTATTAAACTGATCCATCCATCTATACAGAGAAGCAATTTACTCAATTGGTTGTAAATTGTTCCTCTAGAAAGGTTTTTTTGATTTACCTGCAAAATTAGGCTGATTGGACTTAGCACCGTTTAGCTTTCTCCATGTAAATTACTTAACTTATACAAAGATTCAATTAAACGCCTAAATTTATAATTGTTAAATTTCAAAGGCTTTCAATTTTAAATCATACAATACTCAATGGGAAATTGCCGAGACCATTAGTCGAATGTTGGACCATGACTGGGGTGTCTACGCCGGGAGTCTGACTAATATTGGTCAAGCATTGGGCCAATTTACTTTTAAATCTTTGGAATTTAAAGCTGTAAAAGAAAAAGTTCCCAAAAATGTGAAACTTGAATAAACTTTTTTGATAATTTCGCTGAACTCTTAGTGTCTATACTTTTCATTTTACTCGAAAGTTGAAATTTGCTAAATTAAGGGGCAGAATTTCGAGTACTTTTTAAGTGAAATTTAAGAGCGAAGAGTAGACACTCGAAGGTAAGTAAGACGAGTAAAGTACCGCTAGAAACGACAGTAACAGTTTGGTGTCACGCATACGTTGCCAATATCCTGTGGCCGATTTTTCAAGCGTTTCTCATACGTGTTCTTGCACACTTTAGACTTGAATGATTCAAAATCGTCCCACTGACCGACAGAATACAATGATCTTTAACAGAGAAAATAATATTACGAATTCTGCCACTTTTACTTTTGTTATATTTAATTAATATATAATATATATTGTATAATATCTATTTTCTGCTCATGATACATATCGTTTTTCACCATTCGCACGTTTTTATTGTAGCATGCTTTTACAGATAAGAGTGTAAGCTTAGCAATTATTTATAATTGGTCGTACAGCGAACTTGGGTTATATGCAAGTTATAACTTGTCTGATTGACCTCTGAGATATAAAAAAAAAATCGAACGTATACTTTCTTGTATTCATTCAATTTTTCAAGTGGATACTTTATCCTCTCCATTAATAGATAAAATAGACTTAAGTATTTTCTGAACAAATGCTGTAATTTATTGACTGAAAAATTAATGTATTGATATATTTTTGAAAATAATATTGTTTTCGTTTAATTTCTTAAAAATAAACTTTAATAAATAATAGCAGCTGATTAAATTATAAAATAACTATTTCGCTTATAGTGTACTTTTTTGCACAAATGTTACCTGTAAACACTGTAAGATCCACGGACATCGTTTTCGTCGAAGCACTTTAATTATATTTATATCACTAAACTCAACTGAAGAAAATTTAATTCAAACTGATAGAAAAATTAAAAAAATGTCTTTATTCCATAAACGAGGTAAAAATTGTATCGATACGGTGTACTCGGTGTTAGAAAGAGCGCGCAACTGATAGTAGTGGGCCCGGCACGATACCTTATATCTGGTGAATAGGATGCCATGAGGCCCCACCATTGGCACTCTGAGCGACAGGGTTACACATTCATTCTTTTTTTTCCCTTACTCCCATACCTTACGATCACCTTTTTATTACAGTTATTAGACAAGCATTTGAATAGGATTACTCTATCAAGTAAGGAAGCTTCGTATTTGATTTCTATCGATCAAAATTTCAGAATTTGTTTACAACTTCTAAATCAGGTTTACCTTCAAATTGATCAATTACAGTTTTCCTAACTGTACGGCGAAAGACTCTAAGAGTATTTTGATACCTCACGACCTTCACATAAACATCAAAACATGATTTATTACTTGGCTTGATGGTATAATAATAAAATGATAATAATAGAATGTAGAGTCATATAGAAAGCAATCAACTGCTGATTTTCAAAAATATATTTTTAAATGTAAATCAGGATGACTTCTTCAAATCTTCAAGAACAAAGACTAATTTTAAATACAGAAAAAAATGTGTTATTTTACGCGTTAGTTTGTGAATCACGCATACATTTTAATAGAAAAATGTTTACCATTATTTAGTCATAAACACCTCTGCTGCCTTTTTATAATTATTATTCAAAGGGAGATGAGTTTTATTTTTACTTACGAAAGAAGATAAATATTATTATTTATGAGATATGTAGATTTATTATTTTTTAAACACTTTAAATTAAAATATGATAAGCTGACCAAATCCACTTCAAATCATGATGTCAGAGCAACTTTAGGTCACGGAATTCGCCTCTTAAATATGTTGTTTTTGTTTTTGAAAGGAAACAAGACGACACGTACTTTACCGCTTTAGGAAAAATATAATTTTCAATGCAATGCGGGTCAAACTATATTTCTGCTTAAGAGATTTTTTTTTTTTTAAATATAATTTTCGCATTTTCCTTCGAAACAGCGACAGATTCAACAACATTAAAAAAAAAGAGTTTGCTCATTGTAAAAAGTGATACTCTCTTATGTACCACTCTTTTATGAAATTAATATTGTATCGTTCGCGAAAAAATTCAATTTTTCAACAAAAAATTCTCGTGGCAAAAAAAAAAACGACTTGCCCTAAATGAAAGTTACTAAGTATTAATAATTACTAATTAATTACCTTACTTTTACAAGCAAGAATGTTTAGAAATATATTGTAAACGAGTAGGAGGTATTTTTTATAGAACTTTTTGAAATAAGCAAAGTGTTTCTTACCAATTTGTTTCAATATTTTCAGGAAAACTGTCGTCATATTGTTGATTTTCTGGTCGGTTTTGGAAGAGAATAATAAAAATCACAAGATTGAGAAAATAAAACCTAAATCTCTGAATTAGATCAAAAGTCATAACGGTTTAAAGAAAAAATTTATATTTAAAAAAAAACAACCCTAAACTTTTAAATACTCATAAGTTCGCGAAAATGATTCTTTTCTCAAAATTATAAAATACGTATCATCTTATTTGCTTTAAAAGACATATTTAAGAGGCGAATGATTCTGTGACTTGAAGTTGCACTACCTGCATGATTTGAAAAAAATTCGATCTGCTTCAATCTGAAAACTTTCAATTTCCAATGCTTTAAAATTGTTCAATTTTGAGCCATTCACATAAATTTTCAATTCTGAGGTCCGATAATTTAAAATAGTTATTTCTTAATTATTATTTCAACTTGTATCGTTCGCCTGAAAATTAAAAAATGTATTTATTTCTACTAAGTATCTACTTTATTTGAAAATAATAAGTTTAATAAATAAAACAAAAACAAAAAATAAAAGCATTATGAATAAAAAGACAAAGATAAAGGGCCGGTTCACGCACATCATGGGTAATAAACGCCTACATTAGAAGGGTAATGACTTCTCCATTGGAACGCTGTAACAGGCTAACGCAATAGAATGAAGGACAAGGTCTCTGGTCTCTATATAACGTGTCCGCTTCTACCCAACACATGTAAATGTAACTGACCAAGATAAATAGAATAGAATCTTTTTTTTTTATTCCGAGAGTTCTCATACACTTTCCCATAAAATATTATTTGCCACGTTTCGATAGCTAACCGCAATCCTCATTAGGCAATATTATGTTTTATCATTTACTTCCCCGACGTAAAAAACTTGGATAACATCTCTCCATTGCTCAATTTTAATTTCAATAAAATCTATATAATATAATATATTTTTGTAAAATTTACGAAGTTAATAAGTAATCATGAGGTTTCTATCAAATTTCTTTAAAATATATGGGTGATTGCCAAATAGTTAATTACATATTTTAAGTCCCAAACATTTTCCACATTTTCTTTGATTAATAAGTTTTTTAAAAATAGATCTCAATAATGCACTTATATCAAAGCACAATTTCATGAAGTTTACACATTTTAGACGACCTCGATTAGAAATTATAAATAAAAAAGTAACAAATGTCGGGTAACGCACCTGTCCCAAAGTAAAAATTAAAAAAAAAAAAAATAATAAATATTAACAAAAGTTTGTAAATATTTCAATCTCACAGATATCACTTATATTGACTTGAAAAAAATAATTGAGAAGAGGGTTCAATATTTTCGAGTTGAGGTTTTCAAATATTACTTCAAAATTTGTCCCCAAAGTTTTTTGTCCGGCACAATGCAGGATTGCTATTTTATGATGAAATTCTAAAATAATTATTTAAACTTTTCACAATGCGGGCTAAAATATTTAATTTCATACTTACGCAGATTTTAGTTTATTTAAAAATCGATGTAGCAATGTTGATTCGAAATAACAGTAAATAATTATCACTATTTTTGCATAATATTTTTTATAAAATGTCCGGTAACGCTCCATATTAATTTATCATACTATAAAATACGATGATATTTTGCAACGCTGAAGTCAAAATCCCATAAGACATTTTTCCCATATTTTTAAATAGTTTTACCTAACATGCATATATTTTTAAAAGATTTTTGAAATTCTTATTTTTTATCATGGTCGAATGTCACATAAACGCCACCTCGGGTAGGAGATATTTCTGTTTTAAATGTTTAATACATTAGATTTTATTTAAATTGAAAAAATATTGAAATTTACACTATTTTTGCCATATATCCTTAAATAATTGATTAAATGCCTTCATACTGGCTTCTTTTATAGATAATTCAAATAGCTTTCAACCTAATTAACAGAAAAAATGTAACTGTTATATAATTAACATATAAAGAAGTTAAGCTCTTATCGAAAATTTTGGATGGTATACGATACGTGAAGCAATCAGATTTTCCTCTCTCTGATTCTCGATTAAATGATAAAAAGAAGATAAAGTAGAAAAAAGTAGATTTTGCTATATAAAAAAAAATTCCCGATCCTAAATAAAATTCCTCTGAACTCTGAAATTTTGATTTGACTTCTTTTAAGAAACTGTTTGAAAAGTACAACATAAATTCACTAATTCTCAGATTGATTCACTAAATTAATTTTTGATAGAACAATAATTCAAGTACGAAATGCTTTTAAAATTCTTGAATTTTTCCTGGAAAATTTTCTGAGAATTTCCAGTTGACAATTTTCATAAAAAAGTAAGACTACGCAGCATCTTTTTCGTAGTATCGTCTCGTTGTAAACAAGTATCTTATAAATCATATGTATTTTGTCTGTAAATGAAAAATTTCTGAAAATCTGAATAGCGTGCATATTCTTTGACGTCACACTTGTTTAATGAAACTCAGCATTGCCTGCTCTTTATTAAATCAATATAACAACTCTGCAGTTCTTAAAAAAATATTGAAGTGCAGCACACACAGGGAGTTTACTCACAAATATAATATATGAATCATCAATCATGAAACCAAATCATTAATTCTAATAACAACAATTATTATACCAAGTAAATGTTTCGAAAAGAAATCACTTAAAACTCAAGAATGCATACTTTTAAAATGAAAATTTCGGGAAAAAGAATTGAAAACATTAAAAGTTTTAAAACAAGTAAGAATTTATCATCTTTGATGCCAATTTCAAAATTCAAGAATATAAGCTAACACCTTTCACCCTATTGGACAATCATTTTTAACTGTACACAATTTATAATTGTAAAATGCCAAAAATGCAAGTTGAACATATTGTAAAATTTTTTCATTGAAAATTGAACTATAATTGAAATTAAAAGCATTTTTAAATGTGTAATTACAAATTTGACTACTATATATTTATTCGTCGTTAAAATTGAGCGATTTTTAATGAGAAACATTCCAAATTTTCCAATTTAATTTTGAATTATTAGAAAGTATTTAGACTGTAATTTACCTTTTTTGAGATCGTGAAAATGGAAATATTTGCAAGCCTTATAAACTGAATAATTTAATATTTAAAAATTAGAAGATTTCATTTGAAGAAATATCTGTTGTTTTTAGATGAAATTAGGCGATACGTATTTTACGATACGTATTTTATGCTTTCTTAAAAAAAACACGTTTTTTCTTAAAACCTCTATATCTTTTGACTTCATTGAAATATGTGTCGTTTTCTTCCTGATTCTGATAGCATTCATCGCTTTCCTTTGAATTCCGCCGGAAAATTAAAAAAAAAGTTTCAAAATAAACCAAACGGAGGCTCTTTTTTTTTTAAATATTTAAAGTAGATTTTCTCAACAATTAATGGACCTCAAAAAAACCACACTTATTGTTTTCGTTTTTTCAGATACGAAAAAATTTTAAGACAAAATTAAATATTTAGGGAAAAAAATTCTCCCGGCCTCAAATAAGGTTCACTCGAATGAAATATTTTCTGGAACATCCCAATTTTTTTATTCTTTCCAATATTTTTGAAAAGATTCTGCTAATAGAATAAAGGAAGCCTATCAGCTTTATATGTGGGCTAATCCATTTTTTAGGCCGGGAGACTTTCTTTTCCTTAAAATATGTTTTTCTCGTAAACAATGCAAGATATCGCAAAAGAGCGAGAGTTATTTTTCATTGAACATTTGTAGACGTGCAAAATTTTATCTAAACATTTTTTCGTATCTGGCTTTGTTTGAGAGAAAAATGAGAAGACTTGATTTTATGAAAGAAAATTCTCCTGGCCACAAAACTTTCTTTTGCACGCACGAAACTCAAAAGAAGTCTTTCTTATGAAATTACAAATTCAACAGAGAAATTGCAAAAAATTTTGGAAGAAGACGATAAACGCTATTAGAATCAAAAAGAAAACGATGAATATCTCAATCAAGTCAAAAGTTATAAAGCTTTAAAAAAAATTTTTTAATAAAGTAAAAAATTCAGAAAGAATTTTTTCCTCGTGAGTTGGAAAAATATGTGTCACCTAATTTACTCTAAAAAAATAACAAATTTCATCCCTGAGAGAATCTGCAACTTCAAGTGTAAAACCTGCCTGGATTTGAAATGAAATCAACTAAGAGATTTATGAATAGTCAGGGTTACTACAAAATCACAATTTCGAAATTCCCTGACATTCCCCCACTTTTCCCTGACCAATTTTTCATTTTCCCTGACCATTCCAAATTTTTCGTAGGTATAACGACAGCTTTACATCCGAAGATCAATAATGTTCATGCAAAAAATATATTGATTTTATTTTAAAGACTTTTTGTGACAACAGTCATACAGCATTTTACAAGGGATCGCGTAGAAATTACGTAAGATATACATAAAATACATGAATTTCCAACCAAATAGTTGAGTTTCCAACTTAAAAAGATCAATTTTGAACCAAAAATGAAAAAAAGATATTTTCAGTTAAAATAATAAATATTTAACCAAGAAAAACGGAATTTTCAACAAAATAGTTAAATTTGTAACCAAAGTAATGAATCTCCAATTAAAATTTCTACAAATAAACATTTTAATTTTCAATAAAAAACAGTTGAATTAAACTAAATAGTATGAATGTTCAACAAATCAGTTGAATTCTCAAAGAAAACCGGCTATTTTTAAACCAAAAAGAGGAATTTTCAACCACGAAAGACTTTTCAGTTAACAAAGAAACAAAAATCTTATCCAAAATGTTGAATATTTTACCAAAATAATTGCATTTTCAACCCAAAAGAAGGCGAATTTTCAGCTGAAAGAATGATTTTTCAACAAAATAGTTAATTTTTCAATCGAAAAAGTGAATTTTTAACTAAAATTATGAATCTTAAACAAAAAAATTTATTTATAACCAAATAGTTCAATTTTCAACCCAAAAGATGAGTTTTCAACTTAAAATAGAATAGTTAAATCTACAATAAACAAATAGATTTTTAGCAGAATAAAATATATTGTTAAAAAAATACTTAAATTTTTCAACCAAACAGATGAATTTTTCACTAAGAAGAATAAATTTCTATCAAAAAAGATAAATTTTCGACAAAAAATAGAACATTTAAATTTAAGTTAAAAAGTTAATTTTCATTTTAAAAAAACACTAATTTTTAACCAAAGAAATGCATTTTGAAACAAAAAGATCAATTTTCAATTTAATACAAAAAAATGCATTCTCAACGGAAAATTGAACCAAAAAAGACGAATTTTCAACAAAATAGTTGTAACCTGAATCAAAACGAATTAATTTTCAACTAAACAGTTGTGATTGTTAACCAAATAAATGCTATTTCTACAAAAATAGATGAATTTTAAATCCAAAAAGATGAATTTTCAATAAAGGGGAATTACTTAACAAAATTGTTGAATTTACAAGAAAATAATAAAATTACGTTCAACTGCAGCTTATCGAAAATTCCCTGACTCGTCAGGTTATCCCTGAAATTCCCTGATTTTCCCTGCCTTTCTGGAATTACCTAACCTGTAGTAACCCCGATAATTAACTCTTGCAATTTTTGATGATTTTCCAAAAAATTGACATGTAAATAGTAATTATAATATTTTATATCAATGATGTTCCAACCTCCTAGCAAAACTCACGCAACTAGCGTCAGTGTAATGAACTATCAGATTCTGTCAACCGGAAATAATTATTACTAGTTTAGAGAAAATTGAGCAGAATGAACGGAAATAATTGTGAGAGCAATGCTAAATTATAGAGTGTCGCGAACTTCATATAACGTGACTGAACTCTTGTTTTATTGTTTATGTGGAATAGAAATGTCGAGAATTTGAAATAAAATTATGCTTGATTCGCAGGTAATTGTGGCCGTTGTATTGGCACGTTTTATATATCAAAGAAGCGTCAATTATTGCAACTGCACGGAAAAAATTAATTGTTGAAATTTTGAATGACTGAGTCAACCACTCCAGGATAGGGCTGAAAGCACGTCATAAATTGGAAATATCGTCGTTAGAAACTTTGATTGATACATGTTTAAAAAGTAGAAAGAATTGTAGAAAGTTCAAAATGATTCCAATGAAAATGTGAAGACCAGAGGTTAGAGTACTTGAAACTCTCATGCACTAATGCTACGAAGCCCGTCAATGAAAGTTTCGATGACTCCTAACGAGTTTTTAGGAAACAGCGTTGCCAAATTAGAAAAAAATGATTTTGCGGTTATATGAATTATATTATTATTCACATTGACTTACGCGGGATTCGAACTACCTAACACCTATGTCTATGACGCATCGAACGCAACTTATCCCTAACAACTAGACCCCACGGCTAACGTAACACATTGAATATTTTGCACAAATCCAGTTTTTGCAATCCGGAGGACTTTTTATAAAAAATTGAATGCTTGTCTAAAACTTGGTCAAAATCTGCGGAATAAAAATTCGAGAATTGCACCGAAAAAACGATATTCTAATATCAAGCGTGTCATATTCTTACAGGCATATTCTTAGTAATATTCTTAATGAAGTAAGCGAAATTCTTAATTTAAGAGGAAAATGCGCCTTGCTCTGTTCAATAATTTCTTTTAATGTTTTGTGAGACGTGCTTTTCGATCAGTTTTTTGAAATCGTAATAAATGACAAGCTCGAAGAAATGCAACCAATTCTAAGGATAAGTCGCGTGCGTACATCCATCTCCTTCTCTTTACAGAAAATACAGAGTCGAAATTTAGGCCCTACTTTAAACCTATAACTCCTACCTTAGTGGGCGCTAGACGCTGGAACAGCAAAGTAGGTTCAAAATAAGCAGCGATTTTAATTCAATTTAGACCCTACTTTGACGCTAAAAATGTCCGAAATCGGCCGTTTTTCCACGTTTAGGGTCAAAGTAGGGTCTAAATTAGAACCTACATTGGTGCTACAGGCCCTAGCCTACATTGACGCTCCAGACCCTACCTTGGTTCTCTAGCCCCTACACTGGAAATAATAATAATATTGATAAAAAAACTAATGGCGTAATTTCTGTAATGGTTATAAATTTTCATTTCGTGTTCCCTTCTCTGCAGAAATACTTTTATTATCAACTGTACTTCAGGAACTTAATACTGAAACAAAACTCATGAAGTATACAATTCTTTGTTTGTAGTGTTTTTTATCATGTACACTACCGTCGGAAATTGTGCGCACGACTCGTGGGAGTGCTATTAAAAATCACTGCTGACTTCGAATCAGGATATTTCGGCGAAAAAAAGAGATAAGGCATTTTTTTTAAAACTGTTGGAAGGCTCATGAAATTCCACGTCTATTGGTACTCAACAAATATTTTTTTGACCTTCTGAAAATAGTACAGCACTTGAGAAGTTCAAAGAAAAATTCAGGATTTTCTCAAATTTGCGACCTCAAATTCGACTTTTAGCACGACCTACGAAAATTTTTTCAAAATCCTGAAAATTATACGACATGGAGCCTGAAATCTTATCTTTAATTTAAGCCAAGAAAACTTCAAAAATCTTTATGGGTGCTTGAGATATGATTAAAAATGTTCAATCGTATCTGAACTCAATTTTAATCGACGATCACGGTTCTCGGCTGGCCTTCTACTCGCCTCCTTCGTTGAGGCAGGACCGAATAGGCCACGCACAGGGGTGGCGCTTAAGTGGAAATTGTCCTATTTTTTAATATGGAGATAATATTAGATTCAAATAATTGTTAACAATCACAAATAACAATAAATATTTTTTTTTCATCCACCATAATTTGAAATAAAAATTAATAATGAAGAGAACCAAAAGTAT
>CAKNXH010002426.1:352616-419494 GCA_932178445.1 Andricus quercusramuli
CACCATAATTTGAAATAAAAATTAATAATGAAGAGAACCAAAAGTATAAGAGGTGCCACCTTAGTGCGTGGCCTATTCGGTCCTGCCTCAACGAAGGAGACGAGCAGCAGACGGGCCGAGAACCGTGATCGTCGATTAAAATTGAGCTCAGATACGATTGAACATTTGTAATCATATCTCGGTCACCCATAAAGATTTTTGAAGTTTTCTTGGCTTAAATTAAAGATAAGATTTCAGGCTCGATGTCGTATAATTTTCAGGTTTTTGAAAAAAATTTCCTCGCTCGTGCTAAAAGTTGAATTTGAGGTCGAAAATTTGAGAAAATCTTGAATTTTTTTTTGAACTTCTCAAGTGCTGTACTATTTTCAGAAGGTCAAAAAAATATTTGTTCGGTACCAACAGACGAGGAATTTCATGAGCTTTCCAAACTTTTTTAAAAAATGCCCTATCTTTTTTTTTCGCCGAAATATCGTGGTTCGAAGTCAGCAGTGATTTTTAATAGCGCTCACACGAGTCGTGCGCAGAATTTCCGACGGTAGTGTAATTCGAAAACTTATTTGTCAAATATCGTTGACGTTCACTTCAGTTTAGTGGAAAGATTCCTCAAGAGAATGAAACCGATTTGGGTTGAAATAACAGACTATACCGACAATTTTTTATTCAATTTTTTTGTCCGTAACCTCCAAATTTGGTTGTCTTTCGCAAGTCGAAAATCTGATTAATATTCTTTTCTGACTACTTGGGACGATAGGATTCGATAACTTAAGGCTCAAATGGAAACCTTAGTTTCGGTTTTATAAGAAAATTAACATTTTTAGAAAGAATCCTTTTCTTTTTGCTTACAGATACTACATTGCTGCTAATATCGAGAAACTGACCAATTCACATAGTCGCAAACCAATTCAGTTTTAAAAATCTTAATCTGCAAATGACAGATACGCAGTTCACGGAGTCGCCTTTTCAGTGGGTTCTTGTTTCCTATGTGTAGCTTCTAAATATTCAAAGTAGGGCCTGTAGGTTCAAACGGAGTCAAAGGAGGCTCTAATGTTTCATTATATGGAAGTAAAAATCTCAAAGCAGGGGCTATAGGTTTAAATAGCATCAAAGCAGGTTTTAATGAGCAGCTACAGGTTCAAAGTAGGGTTTAAATTTCGACTCGGTTAGAGTGAGAAAGGTCTGATGTAACATTGTAGTTAAATACCGGCGTGCCACACCGAGACATAACCTCTCTACATTATTAGAGTTAGAGATGTGCACATGCGATTTGTCCTCAGAATGAGTTGCATTTCCTCGAGCTCGTCACTTATTATACAATTACTGCGACAGATTTCGGATGCAACTATTCTTAAACTAAGTGGGAAATTCTTATAATTAGACCATCATATATATTCTTAAGGTAAGCGGGCCTCCATCATACATTAAGAATATATTCTTGGCGCCTATTTAAGTTGCAAATATTCTTGAACTTAGTGGGAAATTATTAAAATTAGAATATCGTTTTTTCGGTGTGATGTTCTTAGATTGTGTTCCAAAAATTCATTGACTTTTTTCACTTTTTCGATAAAGTCGGCGGTTCTTTCATAAAAATTAGATGAGTAAAGTTTCGACAACTTATTTTTTCCGTGTGAAGAATGACAAAATAATGAAGTGAGTTCAATTAAAGTTCAGGTCACGTAAAAGAGATAGTGAAATAATGTACTATTATGAATCATATTATTTTAAGTGACTAAAAGTGAATACTATAAGAAGCAGGAAACTACAATAGGAACTAGAAAACCAGAAAATTATTTAAAAAAATAATTTACATCATATCTTTATATTGCAGACTTCACAGACTAAATTCCCTCAAGATAGGGTAAATGGGGCGTTCTTCACGCGAAAATATGAGAATAAATTCTTTTATGTAACGCAGGTACGCTTTACGCGTTGTATCAGCGCCTTTTTAGTTTTGAAAGTAGCCGTTCGCACAACAGGAGGAGCGAGAGCGAATGCGCATGCGCGCATTGCAATAATGCGGCCACAATACTCCTAGGAGTTGTATGGGCTCATAATTGTATTGCGCCCAAACGCATTCGCAGTCGACCGTGTACGATTAGGGCCGCGTCAAACTAATCTCAAATTTCAGATGTGATAAACTTGTATATCGTACCTTTGCTTCACAAAGTATCGTACGTGCCAAAGAGTGAAACGTATTTTTAACCTCGCGTGTTTGCAAAACTGACGCTCGGATAAAGAGACTGTTTCACTCCTTGGTACATAATATGCTATTATGTAACATGAGTATGTTTTCCTCGCTTTCTGGGCGTGGTCAGGAGCAGCAAAGTAGGCCATTGTTGGTGGTGGGATACTTTACCGGCCTAGGACGATAAAGTGCACTTTATTGTTCGCGGAAATGCACGTGCATGCGCGTTCGTTACTTCCACCCATGCGCACTATTCTGCGCGGTACCTGTCTTGCCCCTTTTAACTAACCTCAAACCTGAGACGTAATATCAAGAGAAAACTCGGAAACCATACTCTTATTACGTAACACGTCGTGTGTACCGAGGCAGCGAAGTCTTTTTACGGATGTTTGCAAAAACTCGTCTACGCCTCGGCATCGACTCGTTTTTGCAAATTCACGCTCGGCCGTGAAAAGACTGTTTCGCTGCCTTGCGGTGCACAATATACTATTAAACAAAATTAATATTGGTACCACAAAGTAACACAAGTCGACCGCACACCATGTGTTTCACCTGGCAGCAGTTCACGATCACCTGTTCTCGAATTTTCTCGATAGCGAGATTTATTCCCAGATGAGAGCGCCTCTTCAGAGAAAATTTGTAACCAAATTGTCGTCGGCTACTATAGGAGTAGTTACTCGTCAATTTGCGACTTGTGGCGCTCTCATCTCGGAATAATAAAATGGAAATCCGAGGACAGGCAATCGCGGTTGTGGGCTGTTTTCCATCAACTCCGCCACAGGCGTGCGGTCTCCTTGTAGTACTTCGTGATTGGTACCCATATTCAATTCAACATGAACCTCTTTTCATTCCTAACTTTTCAAGTAAAAATATTGTAATTTCAACAAAATAGATGAATTTTTAACCAAAAGAATGATTTTTTAACGAAGTAGTTCAACTTTCAAGGAAGTAGTTGAATTTTCAACCAAAAAATACGAATATTCAGCAAAATATGTGAACTCTCATCCAGAAAAGATTATTAATTTTTAACTAAACAGATGCATTTTCAACAAAAAAAGATTTAATTTTTACCAACAGAGATGAATTTTCAATAAAACAGATGCATTTTTAACAGAAAATATTAATTTTCAATCAAAAATTTAATAGTTAAATTTTCTGTGGAAAAAATTTGTTTCCAACAAGAAAAACACAAATTTTGAACAAAACAGTTCAAATTTCAACAAAAAATAAATTTTCAAAGAAAAAAAAAATTTTGTTAAAAGTTAAATCCTTAACCGAAATAGATTATTAATTGTCAATTAGAAATTTGCATTTTTTACCAAAAAAGATTTCATTTTTACAATAAAAGATATGAGTTTTCAACAAAAAGACGTATTTTCAGCAAAATGCATGCATTTTTAACCAAGTAGTTAAAGTTTCTACTATTTGGAATGGAAACTTCTAATGTGTCCCCTAAGGGCTTACATTTTTTTTGTATCTCTTCCCTATTCCTTCACACACACACACCCACGCACTTTCTTGTTGGTGGGAGGGGGACCTACAATTTAAGGTGGGTTCCGAACCACCAAGAGCAACAGCCTTAAGTATACTTAGAGAACATTTTTCTCTAGAGGTGCCGGTCCTAAGACGGACGGAGATGAACAAACTCCCTTGCTAGGCTACTGTTTACCGCATGGGCCACCGATAAATTTTCAATTGAACAAATAAATTTCCAATCCCGAAAAGTGGAATTTTCGACATAAAAGTTAATTTTCAACCAAGACATTTGCACATAGAACATATTAGTTGCGCTCTGAAGCAAAAGATACGACTTTTTAACAAGAAAGTTGAATTTTTAAAGATGAATAATTCCGAATCAAAAATATAATAGCAGACCTTTCAACCAAACAGAATTAACCTTTAACCAAAAATAGTGGGATTTTCTTATTGGGTTCTGTTAATTCGGTTCTTATTTAAGTAAAAACACAAAAAGGACCAAATTCTTGAAAATAGACGGAAAAAGAGGACTTCTTTTAAAAAGGGGAAAAAGGGGGAATAGGGGAAAGAATGTGAAGTCTGATATATATTGAATAACTTTTTTTGATAAAATCTAAAATTAGATGGATTAAAGTCACTAAAGTGGCATTTTCCTTTAAAAAGTAACTGCAATAACTTTTTCTTTAAAAACTGACTAAATAGGTACTTGAAAAAAGTGCCTTAAGTGACAGTCTTGTAGACATAATATAGTGAGAAAGGAATTTTATATTTATTGGAGTCTATTTTAAGTATTCAACTTTTGGTAATTGAAGATTGTACATTATGAAATATTACAAATTTGGAATATTGTAATCTTGAATAATATTATTAGATGCCCTTGGTTTTGAATGTCATGGATTTCTATTTATTATAGGCAGTTTAGTATTACGGAATTTTCCGTAAGGCTAACCGGTCTAGTATAACCCTGGACGAGTAATAGCCCTGGATGAACGGTTAAAAATTTCTGATTCCAAATTATAAATCCGCGCTATCATTTTGATGCTCTAAATGAAAAATACTCCTCCCTTTCAACTCACATTAATAAAAATTTTGAAAAATAAAACATGTTCCTTTCCCAATTTAGTACAAAATTATAAATAAATAGTGCCCCCATTCATTTCAATATTAAACATACCAAATTTGCCCTTTCCCATCCATTCAATAAAAATGTTAAAAGAGTTAATGAACAATATATCCTCCCATCCAACTCAATAAAAATGTTGAAAATGAAAAAAGTTGAAAATAAAAATGTTCCTCTTTCAATTTAAAAAAATTGAAGATAAAAGTCCTCCCTTAAACTCAAGAAAAATATTAAAATGGAAAAAAGTGGCAGGTTTGAAAACAAAAATTAATTTATTCAAATGTTTTTCACCTTTATTGATTTACTGAACAATCATTAGTTTTTAAGCCAAGAGTTTGAAGATTCGAAGGGACCAATGAAAGAATAGCGCAAGTCATTTTATTTCTTAAAAAATGATAATCGAGAAGAATTCCATCAACATTTCAGAAAAAAAAACTTTTAATTTTTAATTGAAAAGTAGTATTTCTACTTATATAAGAATACTACAAAACTTTTTCTTTAGAACCAAGTCACTTACCCCATTATTCAGTTCGTACGGGTATCCAACTCGTACTGGTTTCTCCTATATACTTACAAATATATTTTTTTAAATCATTATTCATCATATTTTAATAAACTTTAGTAACATTTATAAAAATATTATTGTTTTGAATGCTTCAAATTATTTGGCGAGTACAATCATTTTTTGTAGCGACTTTTTGCACCAAGTTAAACCCTAGGGCAGAACCTCGGGAAACAATCTCGAAAATATCTTAAAGGTTTAGCAAAATATTATTGAGACTTACCTTTCAAATTGGATAAAGAACTTGGAAAAATGTTAATTATTTCTACAACTATTCCAATTTTTTGAAAACATCGAAATTTGAGTTTTTTTTGCAATATTTTTATATGACCGAAGTTCGCAACGTTTAAAAATGAACATATAGAATTTTAAAAAAATACTCAAAACAATTGTTTGATAATTACTTTTATTCAATGTGATTATACACCAAAAAAAGATTCGTCCCAGTATCATTATCTGAAGATTGTGTTTTATTCGCCCCCGGACTCTGAAACGTACCCAGAAAAGTTCGGAAAAAATTATAACTTTTCTCTAAACATCCGGTTCTCAAATGTTCTTTTATTAATTACTTGTCCAAAACACACAAGAAAAACTTTCATCCCAATATCCTTACCGGAACATGGGGGTTTGTCCGCCCACGCACTTTTTTTTTGTACATTTCAGAGTGCGGGTATGAATAAAACGTAATCTTCCGATAAGAATATAGGGATAAATCTTTTTTACTGTTGCCTGACATCAAATACAAGTAACAAATGAAAGAAAATCCGAGAACAGAGCATTTTGAAGAAAGTTACAATTTTTTCCGAATTTTTCTGTACATTTCAGAGTACGTGGGTCGATAAAACGCAGTTTTCCGATACGGATATTATTGGTATGAAACTTTTTCCTGTGCTGTTGGACGTCGAGTTCAAATAATTTCTGAAAGAAAATTTGACAATTGGACATTTAGAGGAAAGTGATAATTTTTTCCGATGATTTGCGTATACATTTTAGAGTGCGTAGGGAGACAAAACGCAGAGTTTCGATAATGTTGCCTGGCATAAAATAAAAGTAAGTAATGCAAGTTATTACCATCTGAAATCATAATTATACCCTAAATTACTTTTGCGGTAATTAAACCCAAAAAAAATGGAATATTTGCGTTTATAAACATTGTGAACTTTAATGACATATCTTTTTTTATTAAGTTGACATTTTGTCTTCATCTTGCGATTATTAAAGCTCATTAAGGAACTGTAGCAAACGGCTAAAGAAATAGGCATGTAGATTATTTACGCCGGTAGTGTATGTTTATGATGATTCTTGAAAAATTAATCGACACTTCGAAAAAAAAACAAATAAAATTTTAAAAACAAGGGATTGAAGTAAATAAGACTACATATATTATGAAATACTCTAAATTTAGTACAATGAAATCTTGAATAATATTAATGGATGCGTAAAGGCCAACCGGTCTAATCTGAACGAGCTAGAAATGGGTTAGTGACAGAAAATTCCGCAATAGTAGTCAGTATATTTATGATAATTCTTGAAAAATTAATCGGCACTTCGCAAAAAGAAACAGACACAAAGAAATGAAATTTGTAAACAAGAGATTATAGGGGATTTTGAGAATAATAGGGGGAAAATGGGAAAACAGGGAAAAGGCAACTTACTGTTATGCCTGCATCTTGTGAACGCAAGTAATTAAATTATTCTCTAAAATGTATCTGTGGATGAAACTCTGCTGTATTTAATCAAATAAAGACAGAACGAGTAGCCACTTTCTACGACGTGGTTCCACATCAATGGCCACTTTCCACGTATTTCCACAGCAATGCAGTCTTCCTTGGATAAAGGAAATGAATTTAGCTTAATAAAGGCAGAATGAAGTTACAATTACTTATTGTCTATTTGCACTAGAAGATCAACTGATTCATTCAATTCTTGAATTTATTTAGAGACATAATTTCAAGGATTAATGATTTACATTATAGTTATCTAAAAATCAAAAATGAGCATTGTTAAAAATAATTTTTTAAATCAAGGAAAGTATTAATATTATTAATTATAATTTATTTTCGAAACTAATTTAAACCGAACTTTAGAAACAACTATTTGAATAATTTTGAGCAAAAACATGAAACTCTAAATAACTATTGTTAGATAAACAATTGCAACCTACAATATTTTTTTTTCTAAAGTTCGCCATCAGTACTTTTACAAAAGTACTTACAATTAACAACAGCAATATTTTCCTCGATTTTAAAAATAACTTTTAACAATGCTCATTTTTGAACTTGAGATAACTAGTGTACGTCTGTGAAAGAGTTGCTACAGACTCTCGATTTGAAAATTCCAATTTAAAAAATCTAATTTCAGTTGCAATGAATTTTAAATCTGAAATCCTCAGTAATTGAAATTTTATTCTGTTTGAAGGATATTAGATTTAATTTTCTTTCTCATAGAAGTAGGTTTGTAATTACCTGAATTTCAAAGTCTACTTTTTTTTTATATATTCTGATATAATTTGACCCCAGGAACTTAAAAATGCAATGGTCTTGAAATTTGCAACAATTGTAGCTCCAACTGATCTCTAGGTTTGATAGGATTTTGAATTAGATAGGCCAGTTAGAAGTGTTTTTTTTTCTTTTAGAAATTTGAAAGAAAATCTTTACCATGTATATATGAGAAAAACTTCAGAATAGAATAAATTTTTACAGACATTAAACTCTTTCGCTGACATTCCTTCCGTCTGCTGCCGGTTTTTGTTAGAAGCGCTCTTATTCGCCTGAGCATTTGGTCAGAGAAATGGAAAACTACAGGAAACAAAAACTTATCAAACTTTTTAAAACCCTTGAAAACCTCAACAGCCTTTAAAATCTGTCGAAATCTCTTGAAATCTTATAACTTCTTTTGGACTCCTATGAATCCCTTAAATCTGGAACATCCATTGAAATGTCTAAAATACCTGCAATCCGTAAAAATCCCTAGAAGTTCCTTGGAATTTCATTTCATTTCTGGAGTACCCTTAAACATTTTGTTTCCATTAATATCCTGTATACCTATTTAAAATTCTTTGAAATTTTCTGAAATCCTAAGAAATTTTTTGAACCCCCTTAAAAATGTTTGAATCTCGTTAAATTCCTCAGAATATTTTTAAATACACTAAACTCTTTAAAATCCTTTGGAAGGCCTTGTAATTTATATAATCAAATAAATCTTGTGAAATTTTCGGTAATCGCACAAAAATCGGAGAAAATCACGTAAGACATCTGGAAACCTATAACACCTTTCAAAATTCCTTAAACAATGATGAAATTTTGAAATCCTCTGAAATTCTGTAGAATCTCTTGAAATCTTTGAAATTCACTGAAATCCATTGAAAAACCTTGAATTCTATTTTAATCCCTGGAGAACTCTCCAATTTTTTGTTCAATTCCTTGGAAATCTATAAAATTTTCTGATAATCTTACGAAAGCGTTTGAAATTCCTTACAAATTTTAAAATGTCTTGAAATTTTCGATAATTGTAAGAAATTATTTGAAATCTCATCTTATGCATTCTTCGAACTTATTTTGAAATACACTATATTCTTTAAAATCCTTTAAGATGTTTAAATCCCTTCAATTTTTTGAAATACCTAGAAATATTTTGAAATCCCGTACATCTTGAAATCTGTAATATCTTTTAAAATTCCTATCAAGAGGTTTATATCTTTGAAAATCTTCATTTCACTTACTCCCTAAAGTTTTTTAGAAATTCTTTAAAATTTCCTAAAATCCTTTAAAATCTTTGAAAATCTTTTAAAATTCCTCGAAATTATTGAAATATTGACATTTTTTGGAATCTTGTAAAATATCTTACAATCTTTCAAATTCGTTGAAATTTTTCAATTCTTCAGTCTTTTGAGATCCAAAAAAATCACGTAGGGCTGGTATGGTAAAATTTCTACGAATCCTTTGAAATTCTTTGGAATCCCGTGAATTATCCGGAATTAGCGAGCAATTTTAGAAGATAGTATCAAAATTGCTGCATCGTTAAAAAATGTTGAAAAGTGTTAACAGTGTCGTGAATCAGAGGCCTGAGGTTTTTATGCTTCAAATCATTTAAAAAAATTATCAGCTTCTAAATTTACACCTCCATGAATATTTTAATTAGCTTGAAACTTCAAGTATTTCTTCTTTTAAATATGTTTCTCAAATTCCAACCTTTTTTCTATTAAATAAAGGTCTAAAGTGGCATCGACCGCCGTGGTCATTAACGAACACAACAGGTTTTATCAATTCTGTGATTGAAGAATTTGAAGTAAAATTGTACAATCTTCAAGGATCCAGTTCAAAATTATTTAATTTGAAAATCTATCAATTTTAAATCGTCTAATTTACCAAGTTATACAAAAGGATTGTTTATTTTTAAAGGAAACTATAATTTTTCCTAAAACGCAAGATTTTTTTAAACATGACTTTCATGAGTTATGTACAGTTTGGCATGTATTCAGAAAAGTTCTGACAAAACTTTTATTTCCATAGATGACTAAAAACTTTTCGAGTACCGTGTGGTAAATAAAATTTTATTAAAGAATGAGGCAACCTAGCTATTAAATTTCACATTATAATAATCAATACCATTTTTAGAATGGTATAAAAGGTAAATCCACAGAGACAGCGTAAAAAATGAAAGTTCTTATATTCGTTGAATATTAGGTCAATGTCAAACTATTGGAGAAATATGCTGCACGTAATAATATTACGTGCTCAATAGTACTAACAGATTTATAAAGGGATTTTGTCTTGTTAATATTGATCAGTCTGAAATGCCACAGTATCTTCATGGATTAAAACTTATATTCACTTTTATATAGTAGCACATATTAAAAAAAATTTAATTCATCTCCAAAGTTTTCAATGCTTCAATTTAATATCGTTCCATTTTTAGGGTTTACATTTTTAATTGTTCACTTTTCAATGTTTTCAAGTTAAAATATTTTATTTTGTTATTTTTCAATTCAAAAGTTTTTTATTTTTGTAAATCAACATTTTCATTTTTATCATGTATAGGGGAGACCACCCTACAATAGATAATGATCCTACAATAGATAATCATTAACTAAAAATACTAATAAATGGTAAATAATAAATGTAATGTAATTAATAGTTAAGACACGATACGTGTTAATATACGAACATTCCTACTTTGAAAAGCTTTTGTGATTTAAGAAAACTTCGTCTAAAAGATTTGTAAATAAACATTGTTGTTCCACAAATACTTCTAGTTTGAAACGTTCTAATTCAGAATGTTGCGATTACTTGGAACTATATTTATTTTCCGATCCCACCAAATTGAATTTGTTTAATTGTTTAGGGCTTTAACTTTTACATTATTATTCAAAATTTTAATATCTAAAATTGAAAATCGTTTAGCTTCATACTCTAAAATTTGAGGTTTTATATGTTTTTTTGTTAAAAGCTTCCACTTTAAAATTATTTAATGTTCACTTTTTATATATCTGTGATTTGAAATTACTTAGGAAGGCTTGCTTAGGTCCATTAAGCTAGTACCTCCACAATCGAATTTTAGAACTTTTCATAGCTCAGAATTTTGGGCTATTTTAAGGCTTTTATTGGGCCCCATTTAAAATTGTTGGGCTCCTTTAATTTTTTCAAAACATCAATTTTCTTGTGGAGGTGCTAGCTTACCTAAACCTAGCACCTCCACTTCCTAAAAACACAAAATGATAAAAATGCAATTCCACCAGAATTTTTGGCTTTTTTGGGCTCTTAGAATCCGCAGAAAAATTTTCCCAAAACAACCCTTAAGCTCCAAAATCAACCCCCTCCAAAAAATTTGAATTTTTCGCGAATTTAATCCAGGCATATTTTTGGGCTTTTTTTGGGCTCCTCGAAAATACCCACTCCGATTTTTGGGCTCAAACACTGTAAAATTCTCTAAAAGATTATTTTTGGACAAAGTCATATCTGTCTTGTGCTAAGGGGTTTATTTTCAACGTTAAGGGTTGTAGACCAAACCAGGAGTGGCTATTTTCGAGGAACCCAAAAATCAGAGACTCTATCCACACTGTTAAATTCCCAAAAAGATTATTTTTTTGAGAGAGTTATATCTGCGTGTAACCAAGGGGTTGATTTTTAACGTTAAGGGTTGGACCCCAAAAATCAAAGTGGGTACTGTCGAGGAGCCCAAAAATCAGATACTCTATCCACACTGTTAAATTCCCAAAAAGATTATTTTTTGAGAGAGTTATATCTGCGTGGTACCATCGGGAAAGATTCCTTGATTCGAGGCAAATCGATTGATCTATAATATTAATATACTTTATTGAAGATTAAGGAAGTTATATGTTCATTTATAATATTTGAAACATCTGTTTCAAACAGAAAAACTTTCTTCATCGACATAATTCAAAGTTGACGCATGAATAGAAAAGACTTTTTGATGATAAATTTTCAAATAGAATAATTCTGATAATTTCTATCAAGAAATAATAAAGCTGGGTATTTTTTGTAAATTTCTATTTTTAAATTGATCAGAATGAAGACCTTGGTTTGTCTATTATTTACAAAACCACTAATGCTTCCTCTATGAGGAAGCAAATACATTTGTTAACAGGAAGCAAAGGGCTCGTGAAATGAGCACCATATAATTTGTAAATACAAACAGAATGAAAACATTCGAGATCGAATTCACAGCTATTTAACCAGTTAGTTAAATTTTCTACCAAAATAGTTGAATTTTCAACCAAAAAGATGAATTTTCGACCAAACCATTGCATTTTTGACAAAAAAAGACAGTATCTACCAAGATATGAATTTAAAAAAGACGTATTTTCTACAAAAGAATTGAATATTTATAAAAAAATTAATTTTCAACTAAATAGTGTAATTTTCTACCAAATTCATGAATTTGCAAACCGAAAAGATGAATCCTCTACGAAATCTGTAATACTTGATATTTCAACCAAAAACTGTATTAATTTTAAATAAAAAAGAGTTGAATTTAACCAAAGAATACGAATTTTCAGCAAAGTAGTTGAATCTTCAACAAAATACATTAATTTTTCACCAAATAATTGAATTTTAAAATATAAAAGATCAGTTTTCAATTAAAAATATAAATTTTCAACCAAAAATGGAAAAGTTATATTTTTCTGAAAAAAAAGGTTAGTAGTTCAACTTTCAATCAGGTACATGAATTTTCAAACAAAGAAGATGAATTCTAAACGAAAAGTGTAATCGATGATATTTCAACCAAAAAAAGGCTTAATTTAAATTAAAACCAATTGAATGTAATGAAAAGATACGAATTTTTGACAAAATATTTAAATTTTGAACCAAAGAGATGAATGTGAATGAATGAATGAAAGTGCTCATGGAATAAGCACAAATAATTACACCCATAGTACTTCGCAGCGGTATTTACTTCTGGCTAAAACTCCTGATAATAGCTCCTATACTGAGGATGATAGGGGCTAGAAGCTGTCGATATTAAAAGCCATACACATAGCCAGGCATAATAGAATGTTCGACACTTCTAAGGGACAGTTCATAAACTATGTTACCACTATGAAGGGGGTGGAGTCGCGCTAAAAACTACGATTGGAAACAGGGGAGGGGGGGTCCTGTGGAAGTAACTTCATACTCTTTTCCCCCCTTTTTAAAGAAGTCCCCTTTTTTCCCTTCTCAAGTCATTTTCCTTTTTTCCCTTTTTCTCGCTTGGATGCGAACTGACTTAATAGAATCCATTTAAAAAATCCAACTACTTTTGGTTAAAATTTCTGTCTTTTGATTGAAAACTTTACTATTACATATCTCTGGTTCGGAATTCATCTGGGTTGCTTAAAAATTCTACTATTTCGTTGGAAATTTATTCATTTTCTTGAAAATGCAACTATTTTGTTAAAATTCATCTGTTTTGGTCAAAAGTTCAACTACTTGGTTGAAACTTGAAGCAAAATGTTACTCAACCGCAATATTATTTTAACCACGGTTGTAGAATATCAACATGATAAGGTTATAAATTCGTCGAACGAGAGACAAATTTAATAATATTGATGATACTCATTACTCATAGTAAGAATATTTAATATTTAATAGAGGGAACAATAATTAACAGGAGATCTTTGCCTTTTCCTTTGATGGTAAAGAGTATTCGAATGACCTATATCGGGCAAATTAATTTTTAGATTATTTAGAAAGCGGGGTGAATTAATGCAATTCAATACTGGAAAGAGAATGGAGAACCTTTCCTTCGTGTTTGATATCAGATCTCAAATTTAATTAAACCGAAAGATCTTTAGTTGACTAGAATTCCGTATCTTTGAAAGATTCTTGAAGGGAACTTCAATTTTTATATTGCACCGTTTTCTGAATGGCCGTTTCTAGGTTCACGGAAATTCGGTGAGTCCAGGGAGATTGGAGAGGGCGACTACGATCACCGTAATTCGGTGCGCGTAGACCAAATGAAGGGTTGCAGTACCGAACCAACAATATGGGAATTTTTCAAAAGAGCGAAACGACATTCTGCAAAATCTCAAGCAAATTCCCATCCCAAGCCGAAGCATTGTTGAATTGAGGACAAAAAAGTTTTATAAAAAAATGAATCCAAGTTCGAGGAAACGGATGTGAAGTGATGAAGTCTTTATGAAGTTTATGAAGTGATGAAGTCTTTCAAAGTTTCAATTAAACCATTTCAAATGGAGTAATTCCAAAAATGTTTTATTTGAAACTGATGAGGACGAATTTCATTATATATATATGCAGATTAGAAAATTGTATTAAATTGAAAATTACTTCAAACTAGATGAAATTACTGCATCAAAAAATATCACACAATTTAAATCTGCATCATTCGAATTAAAACAATCTAAAATGTAGGGGAGAGTCTCCGGTTGTGGGCACAGTTTTGTTTTTGACGCATAATTTTCGTTTGAGACCATATTATGCGGGGGTATGGATCTTATTGGAAATCTAGAGGCCTAAGCTAACTTTTTGCTGAAGTAAGTACATTTATTCCGTCAAATAGAAAAATTTTACGACCAATTTTGTGAAATGATCATTTTTGACAAAAAAAAAAAAAAAATCGTAACCGGTTGTGGGCACCCTTCGAAAATTCGCTGAAAATGTAGATAGTTAAAGGAAAAGGCACCTAATTCTAAAGAATTTCGAGGTTTATTAATTTTAAAGGCCTTTAGTGCCAAAGTATGAGAAAAAAAAAGGTATTTGACTTCGGTAGTTGCCTTCTGCGGGGTTGTCATATCTGAAATACGTAAACTAAAATAATAACTAAAATACGTTGAAACGTTAATGGAATATGTTATGTCGGCATAAATGATGATATGTGACAGTTTTCAAATGAAACAGACGCTTTAAGTGGAAAAAAATGTGCCCACAACCAGTTACATTCAAGTGCCCACAACCGGAATTCACGACCATTATCGGTGCATCAAGAAAATGTGATGTTTCATAACTTGCATATAAATCGGTGACACACCTTAAATCAGAACGAAAATACTGTAGAAATATCTATAACACTCACCTGTTTGACATTATTCACTTTGATTTATCGCAGTTTTTAAACATTGACAAATTACAGATGCATCAATTTTTACTTCTTTTCTTCGATATGATCGCAGCTGATGCAAAAATCGTCTATTTACGTTGATATCATCTCGAAAACTGCATACTACTGTCAGAATACAAGTAGGCCACCAGTTAGATCCGGCATATTTGTATTCTGTCAGTTGTACGCAGGGGTGCCCACAACCGGCGAGTGCCCGCAACTGGTGACGCTCCTCTATGCATTAATTATTTTCGATGTAAGAAGAAGCGATTTAAATAGCAAAGGTCCATTAAGCTAGCACCTCCACAATCTAATTTTAAAATTTCTCATAGCTCAGAATTTTGGACTTTTTTAGGGTTTTTTTTGGGCCCCAATTAAAATTTTTGGGCTCCTTTACTTTTTTCAAAAAATCAATTTTCACCAGAATTCCACCAGAATTTTGGGCTTTTTCGGGCTCTTAGAATCCGCACAAAAAATTTTCCCAAAACAACCCTTAAGCTCCAAAATGAACCCCCTTCAAAAAATTTGAATTTTTCGCCAATTTATTCCATGCATATTTTTGAGTTTTTTTGGGCTCCTCGGACATACCCACTCCCATTTTTGGGCTCCAACCCTTAACGTTAAAAATCAACCCCTTAGCACAACGCAGATATGACTCTCAAAAAATAATCTTTTTGGGAATTTAACAGTGTGGATAGAGTATCTGATTTTTGGGCTCCTCGACAATACCCACTTTGATTTTTGGGGTCCAACCCTTAACGTTGAAAATCAACTCCTTTTATGTAAGTGAAAGAAGTTTTGCTGTACAAAACCGTATTTTCAAATATTATGCATTACCATAGCTTACTTACTCTTCAATAAGATGAATCAATATTATGGGTAAATCGATTCGTCTCGAATCAACACATCTTTTCTATTCTCGCATCAACTTTCAATTATGAGAATGACAAATTTTTTACTATAAAAATTGATTTTAAATATAATATAGGGGAGAGTGGGGTATGGTGTCAGGCTTTGAAGGAAATGTCCTTTAAATTATGATTAAAATGTGATTTTGATTTCTGTATTATTTGGTGAGAAGCTCACATTATCAGGATGCATATTTCATTACTTAAATCCGTTTTTTAACAACGTCATTATTTGATATTTAATTAAGTCGTTGGTCTTGCATTTGGGTCAGCATAACCCATAACATGGGGCATGGTGTCCATCACATTTGTCCCGGTTTATTTCATGAATATGAACGTTGAAGAATAAAAAGCGTACAATATAATAATTCTTGAAAGTATGATGTAACAAAAAAAAATTACTCGAGACATGGTCAACACTAAATAAATATTTTCTTATCAATCAAAGTAAAGTATGTCGCAAACCTAGTTATAACCTCTTACTCTTGAAGATTCTATTCACCGTGTAATGATCTGCATTTGTCTTTAACAGATATCTTATTTACCGAAAGGTACCAAAGGCGCGAAAATTCAAAACAAGCATTGAGCAATAATATTCGAAATCATATTTATTGAGTTATTGTTCAACCCATGTAATTAGGACCACCCTTATAAATAAAGAGAATTGCTTGAAGTGTGTTTGAAATAGGAATTTATAAGCAGGAATGAAAAAAACTTTATAACAATAAGTTTCAATCTTTTTAGGTTATAACCTCAAAGTTTACATGCTGGTCTATTTCAAAGGAATAAAACATGAAATTGAGCGGTTAAGTAAAGAGAATCCTTTCAAGTATATTTTAATAGAAAATTATAATTAGGAATTTAAATACATTTGAAACCTGTATAACGACAATTTTTATATTTGTAGGTTATAATCACGAATTTTACATGATAGTCCATTTTAAATAAATTTAGCGTTAGCTTGGTACTTATCGTATTATTATTAAATATAACACCAAATCACGTGTCGATTTTCATTTTCTGTACAACTTTATTATTAAAAACCTCGAATTTAATGAGACAGAACAGATATAAATAAATTGCTGTGTTTTTCTACATTATCGATCAAATTACCGAACTGTTATCAAGCACTGTTACCATCTTCACAAAGTTTTAGGGACAGCATGCCCCGTATGTCATGTTTCAAGATTTTATTAATTTTAGTACATTTAGAACGTTTATAAAATCAATTTATGATATCAACCAGACGTTTAAAGAAATACTACATCTATTAGAATCTCCCATTTTCATGCTTCAAGTATTTCAAAATATGGTGTAACTGCTTAATTTCTGCCAAAGACTTTTCCATCTGTTTCTGTAAAAACTGTTTTTTTCATAATAACTCGTCTGGCACGTATTTTAAAACGAAAATGAAAGAATTTTACTATACAAAACTCGATTTTAAGTATAATATAAATGACGTGATAGCTTCCTCACTCTTTAATAAAATGTATTAATATTAATATTATACGAGCTAAGGGTCTTCGGGGATGCCATTAAGTTTTCCTTTCTTCAAATTAACCGTGGCGCATTTCTCTAACCCGAACTCCATTCCAATCTGTTGAGTGTACCCTTTGACAATTTTTAGAGCTTGATGTAGTTTCTCTTTATTTCTAGCATAGATCTTGAGATCGTCCATGTAAAATACATGAGTGACCTTATGCTTTCGATCTCCAGGTTTGCCACAGAGGTAACCTTCGGAATGACGAAGTGCGAGAGACAGTGGCAATAATGTGAGGCAAAAGAGAAGAGGGCTCAATGAGCCCGGCTCATGGTGTCGCCGTGAAACACACCTCTCTGAAAGGTAACACTGTCATTGATCACACGATTTTTTCCAGATGAGATAGTAAATCTGGTTTTCCAAAGCGGCATTAACCTCTCTATGCACCTCACGATGTGTGGATGAACCTTCAAGCTTTCCAACAGACAGATGATAAGTCTATGGGAGGTTGAATCGAAAGCTTTCCGGTAATCAATCCAGGCCATCGATAGGAATCGCTGATAGAATGCTGCGTCTTTACAAACACATCTATCGATAAGCAGGTTCTCCCGACATCCTGCTACGCCTTTCTTTGAGCCGCGTTGTTCATATATCTCTCGCCACACAGGTCCATTTGTCCGAAGAATTCTTTCATTTAGGATAGCCGTAAAGATCTTATACAGTGTGCTCAGACAAGTTATTGGCCTGTAATTCTTAGGGTCAGCTAAGTTGCCCGTCTTCGGCAGGAGCATTGTGCGCCCTTCCACCCACCACTCCTCCTCAGCTGTTATGAGGGCATTGCACAGCTCCTTGAAGCTATTTATGTTCTTTGAGTCTTCTTGAAGTGGATGTTGGACCTCGTAGACTTCTCTCTAAAATGCTTCGACCTCCTCTGGTTTGGGCGGATGGTCGACAGTAACTGGAGGGTGTTGGAAGAGTCGAGATGGGTCAGACAAAAACTGTTGATTTTCTCTGACCCACCTCTCCATCCGCTCTAGACTTCTCTTAGCGTTAAATAGTACTCGTATTCTGTCAACAATATGCTGCCTGATGGTCAGTAGCTTTGACTTGTTGATTGTGTGATGATGGATCCGCAGTTCGCGCGCGAACTTTCGAACCTTGGCACTAAAAGTCCTGCCAGATGTTATGTAGTTAATTACACACTGAATGCGGGACGCGTACTATCTTGCCCAATCTATCTTTGTGCTGAGTTGATGTATTCGTCTTTTGGTCTAATGATCAACCGTTGATTTTGTTTTACGGTTTGCATCTGCCAAAGTTCTCGCTGCACTGTATATACCACAATTGATAGTCCAGATGTCGGATTCTTCGGAAACATCTTGACGAAGCTCATCATCTAGTTCAGTCAGATCTTTGGGCTTGGGGGAAACCTGAATGTTGATGTTTCTCCGGGTCCTGAAGCATCGTTCTTCCTCTATTGGATGCCTGTTCGCGGTTGGTCTCAGTGTCGCCACTCTTTCTCTGTTGCCGGCTTGTTCTGGCTGCGGTAGAGTAGGCGCTCCGCTTACATAGCCCCTTTTTCGTAGTTGTTCGGCATGGTTTCGCAGACGTTGACGCGAAAAGTGCGAGAGCTCTGGGTGTTTCTCGCACCACAGAGCATGCAGTCGTGCCATGTAACCTTCCCGCTCGGGGGCCTAACTGCTATCGAAGCACTCTAGCAGGTCGTCATTGAGTCGATCCGTCCACCCAAAAGTATTGAGATTCCGCCGGTCCATCGCATTGACTCCGTCTTGATTGGCTCCCCCAACTGTAGGGTAGTCGGCATTGCTGTCCGACCCATTGTCGGGAGCCCTGCGCTTTCGATTGTTTTGAACCGCACTTACTACAACTATGTTTGGTGCTGTCATTGTTGTTCCCACGAGCAGCTAGGGAAAGGGTTCGTCCATCCTTGGAGAGCCCCGCGTGCAAGGGTAAGGCTGATACTCTGAGAGGTCGCCCGGTATCTCAGGTTACCGTTTGAGACACCTCACCCAGGTGTCATTCAGCTTTCGGTAGCTTTGTCATAGGCCCTTCGGTTTGATTCCCAAGAAACCAAAACTAAAACCTAACGGTTTCGGTTTACTTTAAACCGTTTACAGTATATATATATATATATATATATATATATATATATTCTGGGATTCTATAGATTCTGGGAAATCGGCGACTCTCAGAGTATACAGCCTTATCCTTGCATGCGGGGCTCTACAAGGATGGACGAACCCTTTCCCTAGCTGCTCGTGGGAACAACAATGACAACACCAAACATAGTTGTAGTAAGTGCGGTTCAAAACAATCGAACGCGCAGGGCTCCCGACAATGGGTCGGACAACAATGCCGACTACCCTACAGTTGGGGGAGCCAATCAAGACGGAGTCAATGCGATTGACCGGCTCAATGATTGACAAACTCAATGACGGCCTGCTGGAATGCTACGATGCCAGTATGGTCCCTGGACGAGAAGGTTACATGGCACGACTGCATGCTCTGTGGTGCGAGAAACACCCAGAGCTCTCAGACTTTTCGCAACAACGTCTGCGAAACCATGCCGAGAACCTTAGGAAAAGGGGTTATATAAGCGGAGTGTCTACTCAACCGCATCCAGAACAAGCCGGCAAAAGAGAAAGAGAAGCGACACTGAGACCAACCGCGAACAGGCATCCAATAGAGGAAGAACGATGCTTCAGGACCCGGAGAAACATCAACATTCAGGTTTCTCCCAAGCCCAAAGATCTGACTGAATTGGATGATGAACTTCGTGGAGATTTTTCCGAAGAATCCGACCTCTGGACTATCAGTTCTGGTGTGTACAATGCAGCGAGAACTTTGGCAGATGCAAGCCGTAAAACAAAACCAACGGTTGATCATAAGACCAAAAGAAGAATGCATCAACTCAGCACAAAGATAGGCTGGGCTAGACAGTACGCGTCCCGCATTCAGTGTGTGATTGACTAAATAACATCTGGCAGGAATTTCACTGCCAAGGTTCGACGGTTCGCGCGCGAACTGCGGATCCGTCATCACACAATCAACAAATCAAAGCTAATGACCATCAGACAGCATATTGTTGACAGAATACGAATACTATCTAACGCTAGGAGAAGTCTAGAGCGGAGAGAGAGGTAGGTCAGAGAAAATCAACAATTTTCATCTCATCCATCTAAACTCTTCCAAGACCCTCCAATTACTGTCGACCATCCGCCCAAACCAGAGGAGGTCGAAACATTTTGGAGAGAAGTCTACGAGGTCCAGCATCCACATCAAGAAGACTCAAAGAACATAAATAGCTTCAAGGAGCTGTGCAATGCCCTCATAACACCTGAGGAAGAATGCCCACCTATCACTACCGAGGAGGTGAAAAACGTATTAAAAGGCATGAAGAACTTTCCCGCTCCGGGACCAGATGGTATCAAGACCTTCTGGTGGAAGAAGTTTCCTTCAACCCACCAGCATCTGGCCCGAATTTTCACCTCATATCTAAAGTCGGAAGAGCCTATTCCGGAGTGGTTGGTGGAAGGGCGCACAGTGCTCCTGCCTAAGACGGGCAACTTAGCTGACCCTAAGAATTACAGGCCAATAACTTGTCTGAACACACTGTATAAGATCTTCACAGCCATCCTAAATGATAGGATTCTTCGGACAATTGAACCTGTGTGGCGAGAGATGTATGAACAACGTGGCTCGAAGAAAGGCGTAGCAGGATGTCGGGACGTAACATCTATAAAGGATACTCTCCGATGCAGATACAAACGTCTCCTCCGACAGATATGGTCTTCCGAACTGTCGGCGAGGAACAAAGTATCTGCAACGAACATGCTTGCCGTCCCAGTAGTACTCTATTCATTTGGAGTAGTTCCATGGACGAAGGACGAGCTCAGATCCCTCGACATCGGGTCCCAAAAGGTTATGCACATGAACAAAAGCATGCACCTTAAGTCTTCTGTTCCACGACTTTACATCTCACGCCGTCAAGGTGGTCGTGGAATACTGAATCTTGAATGTCTTCACAACAGGATTATTCTGGGTACAGCACATAGTGTCGCAAATGGACAAGATCCTCTTCTTAAAATGGTCAGAAAACACGAAGAAGTAGGCAAAGGGGCGTTTCTTTACAAAGCAGCAGAAGAGGCTGCTGAAACACTCGGCCTTGACTTCAATATCAGGGGTGAGCGAAATGCATCAAATCTTATACATCTTAAATACTCACTCTTGAAGGCCCGGATTAAGAAAGCACAGGAGAAAAACTTCCGCGAAGAGCTCCTCGACAAGAAGATGCACGGCATCTTCCACAGAAATGTGGAAGATCAGTCGATGTCAAATGAGTTGACGTTTGCTCTCCTTAGATCACCCGGATTGAAGTCGGGCACAGAGGGCTTCATTTTGGCATGTCAAGATGGTGTCATTTCCACTCTAGCATACCGTCGCCACATTTTGAGCCAAGATATTCCCGATGATAGCTGCAGAGCGTGTCATGAACATCCCGAGCATCTAGGACACATACTATCTAGTTGTCCAGCTCATGCGGGAACAACCTACATCCAAAGGCACAATGCGGCACTGAGAGTGCTTTATTACCATCTCTGTCACTCTCACGGCATTAGCCCAAATACCTCTCCGCTGAACGCCCTAAGAGAAATAGAGTCAATTGTCGAAAATGAGAAGTGCCGCATATATTGGAACTTCATATTCTCGACAATTGTTTCTGTTGCGCACTCGAGGCCTGACATGATTCTTCTTGACTTCGAGAAACGAACCATGTTCGTTATCGAATTTTCGCCACCAGCGGACAAAAACGTCACAGCGAAGGAGAAAGAAAAGAAAGAAAGGTATAAAGACCTTATGAGGGAGTTGCGACGGTTATACCCGGAATATTCTGTTAAGCTAATCGTCCTGATCATTGGCGCTCTTGGAGGTGCCAAGGTTTCGCTTGTTAATAGCCTGAGAAGCATCCCTGCGTGTCAACGAAATGCTGAGGCACTTGCGGGGGGAATGCAGAAGGCGGTCGTCCTTGGGTCGCTCCGTGTCCTCAGGGTGCACGAGACTTTCGCCGGATCATCGTATGGAATTCGCGCAGACTGTAACCACCCATCTCACGGACGTGAGACGTGGTTGCGGCTGAAATTTTACCGCGATTTCGCTGGGAGCGGGTGCAATTTTTCAGATTAGCCCCCGCTCCCGGCGAAATCCTGCGGTTGTCCTTATGACAAACTTTTGACTATATATATATTACTGTTGTATTCCCAATATTAAAAAGGTTTTCCTCATATCAACATGACAAACATAGGGTAAGGAGGGGCAGCGCCGACCGGTGGGACAAAGGCGACTTTGCTTATAACATCGCTATTATTTAACAATTTTAATATTACTTTGCATTAAATAAATCTATTTCATTATAGAGATAGTGTTACGTTATAATAATTGAACGTAATTCAGGTCCAAAGTATACTAAATATCGTAAATAATTAAGGCTTCAACAGTGGGGCAAGCCCGACGAAAATAATATTTTACACGTGCTTAGGTTATAAACGTATCATAAGTTTTGTCGATAAGTGATTGGTAATGTAGAAGAGCCACTTATCTTCTGGGCTACATGCAAGAAACTATTAAATATTATTATTTTAAATCCGGTCGGTAGAGCGGGTGTTTTGTATTGGTATCGTAGAAACCTTCGCGCGTAGTCCGTCTCTAGTGCAATGTCAACGCATAAGAGGTTATATCACAGCAATCACTATTTTTATTGAAAATAACTTATTCTTCTTGCTGGAAATGTTTTAAGGTAATTTTTCCAGTATATAAAATACCACAGACGCGAACCATCATGTTTTGCCATCTTCAGATGTTTTAATTTTAATAAAAAGCTGCGGTCGGCTTTGCCCTCGGGTGCGGGGCAAAGCCGACGAAATACAGCTTGTTGGAGTAATTGAATTATTAAATCATTGTTTCATTAATGTAATTAATACTTAGAGAATACTTAGAAATACTTAGAGATATACAATAATGTAGGACTCGAAATGAAAAAAAGTGGATCAATTCCACATCTTATTAACTTTAAAAAAATCATTGACTGTTAACTGGTCGGCGCTGCCCCTCCTTACCCTACATATTTTTAAAATTTATAAATCGGTTATCTTAGATCATAAGAGTTCATGGAAGGTTCCTCAACATGTCATTCGACTTGTCTCGAAGACGCCAATAAACATGTCAGATACATAAGTACTGTACTTATATAAGTACTGTAGTACTCTTAATATGAACAAAGCTCATCTCCTATGAGCAGAATACACCAATTTTTTTGAAATTCCATAAATCGGTAATGGTGGGTTATAAAAGGTTCAAAAATATGTCGATCGATGCGTCTCGAAGATGCAAACAAATACTTACACTAGATATAGTTTCATTGTATTTTGAATATCAAAGAAGTTTTCAGATATAAACAGAATAAAATATTTTTTTGAAACTTCATAAATCGGTACTGATAGGTCATAAAAGTTTCAACAATAGGTCCATATTTTCGTTCCAAAGACGCGAATAAATGCAGTGGATAGGGGAGAGTGGGGTATGGTGCCGCGATTTGACTTAAATGCCCTATAAATTATGATTGAAAACCGGTTTTGATGTACCGCTTTTTAATTACGTCCTTATTTGACATTTAATTGATGGATGTTACATTTCAGCCAGCGTACTCCGTATTGGGATACGGTGACGTTCATATTACTGTCGTTTATTGAAAAAATTTGAACATTGTAAAATGAAAACGATATAATATAAAAATTCCGGAAAGTGTAATGTAACGAAGAAAAATTACTCCAGACATTTTCAAGATTAATTTACACTGTTACAATTAGAGATCTCCTTTTTTACGATTTCATTTTTTCAGAGTCCTGTTTTTGAATAAGGACTGTTTTTGCTGAGTCTTAATGTAATACCTGAAATTAGCCCTAAAATAATACTATTTTTTACATCATGTTTTCTTATTAATCAAAGTAAAGTATGTGGCAAAAGCAGTTATGACCTCTTACTCCCTGCTGAAATACATAGGGCGCACCGCAGCGCGGCGTCATACCCCATATGTGACGGCGCAAGTTTAATAAAATACTTCACCTATTAAAACCTAACTTTTTCATGCTTTAAGTATTTCAAAACATGCTGTAAGAACTTAATTTCAGCGAAAGACTTTTTTTTATCGGTTTCCGCGAAATTTGTTATTTCATAATTACTTTTCTGACGCGTATTTTAAAACAGAAATTGCATCAAATAACTATTTTTGCAAACAGAGAAAGCTATTTTATGTATAAAAACTAATATGAAAATCAAAAAACACGAACGTTATTCGTAATTGTCACCGTGCCCCGCATCGGCACCGTACTCTACACTGAGAAAAATATCTGTTTGAATCAAATATATTATGTTTGAATCAAACATATTCTTTCTTTGTTATACAGTCAAACATACATATGTTTGATTCAAACAAATTTTTTGGTTGACCATATATTTTTGATTTAAATATATTTTTTGTTTGAATGACAGAAACTTCTTGTTTAAGTTGAACATTTTTTTCTGTCAAATTAATTGCAGGTTTTGTTCGATCTGAATAAATGTTCAATTTTATTCAAAAAAGGAATTTGTTGCTTTCAATCAAATTATTTGCTTGTTTCAATAACAAAAGTTTTGTTAAAGCGGGTATTTCAAGAATGTGTGCTGTATTATTATTCATATTGCATGTATATATTGCATTTATTCATTTAATAAAACCTTAAATCGTTTTCATAGGGTTAACAATATAGAAAAAAATAAACTTATCTTCAAAATTTTTGATCGAATCGCTTGTTAGGTCCCATGTTTCGTGCAGTTTTCGGAACAACAAAAATTTGTCAAATACTTTCATTTCTCTTACAGACGTCTGAAGTTACGTGAAAATAAGACTCGCGACGGTCTGGAGTTGGTGGAAAGCCAACCCTTATCCAACTCGCCCAATGAAACTTCTAAATTTTCGAGGCTTCGCTTAGGCTTATTCTTACCGCTTACAGTTACACATTCCGAGTAAACACGCTGATACATGCAACGATTCACCACCATTTTGAATGCCTGAAGCTAAGTCGCGATGCAGCGCCCCGAAACTAACGCGGATAAATGAAGAACTATTATTTGTTTAAATCAAATAAATACGTTCTTTAATTTAAGTATAAGACGTTTAAGCAAAATTTTTGTTTGACTCAATGAAATTGTTTATTTGAATGAAACAAATCGTGTCAAACAAATAATTTGTTTCATTTAATGAGTTTCAATATCTTCCATATTATTATTATTATTATAGATTAGCAGTTCGAACTCGGAAGTTCATTGCCTCACTAACCCGAGACCGCCACACATCTCTATCCTGTGCATCCTCCATCCAGTTTAAGTAATCATGTCCTAGTTCTTTTAAATCATCCCTTACATTTTTCTCCCATCTGTTTCTTGGTCTGCCTAAGGGTCTCTTACCAGTCGGCCTCCCTCTTAAAACTTGCGCCACCGTTCTTTCGTTTCCCATTCTTGCTACATGCCCCGCCCATCTTAGTTTACGCGCTTTCATTACTCTATTAATATTTGCTGACCCGTAGAGAGCATGCAGCTCATCATTATGCAGTTTTCTCCATTCACCTGTCTCTTCGTCCCTTTTTGGACCATAGATTTTTCTAAGTACTTTATTCTCAAAAACTCTAAACCTATTCTCATCTCCTTTCGTCAGCGCCCACGTTTCGCACCCGTACATGACGACCGGCATTATTATCGTTTTGTAAATTCTCACTTTGATGTTTCTAGATAGCAATCGCGATTTTAATAGCGTGGTTGCTGCATAATAGCACCCATTGCCAGCGTGCAGCCGCGCGTTGATTTCCGTTTTAATCCTATTTTCGCTAGTTATAATTGACCCGAGGTATTTAAACTCGCTAACCCTTTCAAATTTCATATTTCCGGCTGTTAGATCCCCGTCTTGATTACTTTGTTCAGATCTAAGGACGGTCATATATTTTGTTTTCGTTTCGCTAACCTCCAAGCCAATATCTTTGGCTTTTGTGATCAAGATTTCTGCATTTTTAGCTACCGTCTCTTTATCATCCCCTAGTATGTCGAGATCATCCGCATATCCAAGAATTTGTATTACCCCATTGAGCGTAGCACCGGTCGGATTCGCCTGCACTTGCCTAACCACGTATTCTAAAACTAAGTTAAAAAGGACGCACGAAAGTGCATCGCCCTGTTTCAGGCCATCGCGGATCGAGAACTCTTCAGATAACCTTCCGTTTACGCGTATTCTTCCCCTACTGCCGCTTAAGCAAATTTCGATAAGTCTAACCAATTTTCTTGGCACACCCAAGAACTCTAGGATCCAGTACATTCGCGCGCGTATAATAGAGTCGTAAGCTTTTTTAAAATCGATAAATAGCTGATGCACTGCTTCATTAAATTCCCATTTTTTTTCTAGCAGTTGTCTAATTGTGAACATTTGATCGCTTGTAGATCGGTTTCGGCGGAATCCACACTGGTAATCCCCAATGATTTCCTCGGCGAAAGGAGTTAGCCTACCTAAGATTACATTGGACAGGACCTTATAGCACGACGACACAAGTGAAATTCCCCGATAATTGTTACAGTTCATTTTATCGCCTTTTTTAAAGATAGGAATAATAATAGAGTCATTCCATTCCTCTGGAATGCGTTCTGTTTTCCAAACTGTGCGTATTAATTTATAAATTTGTCTTTTGAGGCAAGGGCCTCCATTTTTTATCAGTTCAGCCGGTAGGTCGTCGATGCCCGCGGCTTTGTTATTTTTCAACTTCTTTATGGCCATTTCTATTTCTATATAAGCAGGATCATCAATTAATAAATCGGCAGTGTGGATTTCGCCGAGATTACCTTCAACGGGGGCTTCGCGTACATTTAATAGTTTATCGAAATATTCTTTCCATAAATTCAGTCTCTCTGTCGCATCGGCTACTAGGTTGCCATTTTCGTCCCTCATTACTTCCGTTCTACTTTGAAAGCCTTTCCTTATAAAATTGATTCCCCTGTACATCTCGCGCGGGTTATTCTGTTTATTATGCGTTTCTATTGCAAGTATTTTATTCTTTTCCCACTCCCTTTTCTTGGATCTATAAAGCCTTCTTGTACTTTTACTAATCTCAAGATACTTCTTATATGTTTGATCGCAATTATTTTGTAAACTACTTAGTCTGGCCTTCCAGCGTTTTTCGAACCCGAGTTTGCACTCTTCGTCATACCATGGTTTGCTTTTTGTTACTTTCTTTAAACCTATCGTAAGTTTCGCGGCTGTCTTTACCACCTTTTTTATATTGCTCCATAGGGTTTCCGGGTCCTCCTCGTAATTATTGTTATCGTCTCTCTGTTCTTGGAGAGCGTCAAAGCTATTAGAAATCTCAACTTGATAATTTAATGTTTCTGTTGCTGTTTTGAACTTATCTATATTGAAACGGACTGTTGGCTCTGTGCGGCTTGTTTTCTTACTGATCGCTAGTCTAGATCTTAATTTTACTATCACGAGAAAATGGTCTGAATTTAAATCCGCTCCCCTATACGATCTTATATCGAGAATATTTGTATGACGTCTTCTGTCAATTAGAACGTGATCAATCTGATTGTGAGTGTTACCATCTGGTGATCTCCAGGTGGCCTTATGTATATTTTTATGCTTGAAATATGTGCTTTTGACAACGAGGTTCTTTGAAGCTGCAAAGTTTATTACTCTAGTTCCATTATCATTACTGACGTCATGCAAACTTTCTGATCCTATTGTAGGCCTATACATCGGTTCTTTTCCAATTTTCGCGTTGAAATCTCCCAATACTATTTTTGCGTCAAAAGTTGAGAACTTGTCAAAAACCTGCTCGATTGTTTCGTAAAAGAGATCTTTAGTGTCTTCGTCTTTGTCCTCGGTGGGGCAGTGCACGTTGATTAATACCTGTTTGCTGAAAATACCCTTCAGTACAATGTATGATAACCGATCGTTAATGAATTGCATGTCGATAACCGCTTGCGAGATTCGTTTATTAATAAGAAAACCGGTCCCCAGTGTGCGCCCCTTAGCTCCCCCGAAGTGAAAAGTATAGTTATCCTTAGAAATTGACCCGAAATCTCCCGACCAGCAGGTTTCTTGAAGTGCTATTAAGTCAGTTCTGTAATCATTTGCTATCTTAATGAGTTCGCTAAATCCGCCAGTATATAGACTACGCGCGTTTAGAGTTCCCACCCTTAAATCTTTAACTGTAGTTTTTTGTTTTTGCAAGTTAGCCATGGTAGTTTCAAGATAATCAGCAACGTTAGGATCCTATTCCGATCGTAGGTGAGTCCACTGTCCCAGGAGTGATAACCCCCATACCTCCCTAGGTCTAAGTATGGGAGCTTTCCGGCTCTGACAAGGACCATGTCAACTTGTCGCCAGACACATTACAGTTTCATCCTCGTATCCTAACGTCCCCCTGCAAGGCAGCGCGCCTATACTGGCATCAGTACCCCTTTGGCCCTATACAGGCGAATCATTCCACACATCCCTTGCGGGCAGTGTCATCGCTGCGGTGTCCAATGGGCAGCAGGATTTTTCCCTTACAAGATTTTTAGTTTTGGTTCGGGGTAGTGTTTCTAGGTGGATACACGCTGCACCTCGGCCTGCCAGGACCCACCCACTGCGTATGAACGTGGATGGGTGGGTCCTCCCAAGCCATGGTCATCGTGTTTTCTACCAGTGCTAGGCCAACATCTTAGGCTGGGCTCACCACACCCACGACTGGTTCCTATCGGCTGTCCGCGGCTGCTTATTCTTGTATTCGCAGCTAAATTGAAATTAAATAAATGTTTTGTTAATTGAAATAAAGAAGATGTGTTGAATCAAAAAAATGTATTCAAACAAATCTTTTTGTTTGAATCAAAAAAATCGCTTTCTCAGATACTCTCCCCTATCGTATTGTTGTATGCTGAGTATCAAAAAAGTTGTTCTCTCATAAACTAGGTACTTTTTTTTTAAATCTCTAAACTCAAAAAACTTATAAATGGCTGATCTAGCTCAAAATCCTATTAGACCTGATATCAGTCAGAGCTACAATTCGCTCTTTTGGAGATCCTGGGGTCAAATTATATTGAAATAAATCAAAACAGCAGATTTGATCATTGTCGTCAGTACAAACCTCCATCTCTGAGGAAGCAAAATTATGACACATAAAACTAAAAATGCAATATATAACTCTGTACTTGGACCCACTGTGCTCTACGATAGTGAGACCGGCGCCTTTTTTTTAAGTAACATACTGAGAAAACGACAGGAGTAAAGTTAACACGTTTGGCATACAATTCCTGCGGAATGTATGCGGTAAAACGCTAGTGGACAATGTCAGTAATGAGAGGATTCTCAAAGAATGTGGTGTAGAGGAAACGTTGTTTACCAAGAGTGAAAGAGATTTGATGAGATGTTTTGGTCATGTTAAGAGTTAAGGGAATAAATGGAGAACGATTGAAGAAACAAGGGTATTTAATTAAAGTGAACGGCAACGTACCCAGAGGCAGTCCGAGGAAGGAGTGGGAGGAACGTGTGAATAAGACACTACAGCGACATGATATAAGGAGCCACAGAAATACAAGAGCTTGCATGAACAGATGTATGGATGTAGAGGAAGCAAAAGTTGTATGCCTTCGTGAAAAGTTTTGTTAGTGGATATGGTTGAGGTATAGCGTATTGGTCTTCCTATGGGTTTATTAGTCAGTTTGTGTCTGTAGGTGTGAACTATGATGTGAGATGGCTTTGTGAATCTCTCCACCTGGAGTGATTGCTAGAGAGATTCATCAGCGTCCCGAGTCGGAGCGGTGTTGCGAGATGAGCATGTTGTTTGAATAAGCAACATGCGACTTTTAAATTGATCTAAAATTTATCTCTTCTCCTACACATTTTTTACTTACTTTTACCATATGAATTTTAATCCCCAATAGTATAACGAGGCTCGAACCATGTGAGGTACGCTTACCCCGAAAGGGATTTGGCTTAATAGTATAACAATAAAGATAGTAATCATCCTAGATGGCTCTCCTATATAGTTAAATTGTTGAATATTTAAGTATTCATAATAAATATCTAGATGTTACAGGTAAACATCCATTTTTCTCCGTGTGAACAACATAATATCTATTATACTAACGAAGTACATACTTTACAACTTTAGAGCTAAATTCTCCTGCAACATACAGTTTATTTCAGGAGAGAAGGGGACATCGGCTTTAAGTCAATCTTTGCGGGATAAACTACCGCGACTACAAAGTAACTCTTCTCTTTGGCGTCGAAAAAGGAAGCAAGATTTTATGGATTTTGCATAGAGGGATTCCGGATCTCGAGTATTTTCCAAAATCCAAAGAAAATCCAGAGAAACAATAAAGTGAAAGAAATCTGGAAGAGGAACGGCAAATGTGAGTCTCATTCCTCTATTGCCACATTCTTTCAAAGTTTCACATTTCCCATTTTCCCTCCTGCTTCCACTCGGGGGTTCATGCACAGCAATGCACAGGATGTCATTGTTCATGTGCACACACACCCTCTTTTTTACTCCCCACATCGATTTTGCAGCGCCATGATGAAAGAACGAAGATTATCCATTTACCACCGTCGGTATGAATGAAAACATTCTTAAACTTGTAGATTGCAATTGCAACTGCAATTTTGCCAAAAACTTTTAAATAAAATTGCTATTGAAATTGCAAACAAATTTTCCACAATTGGGATTAAAATTGAAGCTATGATTGATATCTACAAGTGGAATTTCGATTATTATTGTTAATTGTAATCAGAAGTTGTAATTGCATCATTGGGAATGCCGATAATTTTAATAACAATTGTCACTGGAGTATATATTATTAATTCAAGAATTCCAATCAATCTTAATTTTAATGTGAATCGTTTTTAAATTTTTTGAAGACCTGTCAACTGATATTATTTAATTGCTTTTAATATTTTATTACCCATTGTAGATTAAAATTAAGAATAAAAAGTCCATGATTTTCTAGGTTTAATAGCAATTGTAAATAGCACATGCAATCAGATTGATAAATTACAATTTCATTAGAATCGTTGTTTTTAACAACAATTACCAATTCCAGCTGCAATAGAAATTGTAGGCAGAATTTTAACTTAGGTTTCAATTCAATTCAAAATTGCCAAATGTATTAAAACAGGTCGATTTGCAATTACTGTAAAAAAACTGCAATTTCTGATTACCGTCAATTCTAAATTTATTATATTTTGTATTTTCTTCCCATAATCCTATTTTTAGGAAATAAAATATATTGAAAATTGATAATATTCCGATAAAAAGTGTTGTTTAGAATCAAAGGAATATTACATTGATATTTGATGAAACACATCAGAGGCCGTCCAAAAAAAAGCGTAACGTTTTTTCTGACAATCCCTCCCCCTCCCCCTCCCCAAAAAACACGTGTATTTTTTACGGTCTCTTATTCATTTTTAATCATACAAATAACTCCAATAAATTCGACGCATTTTTTTTATTAAATTGCAAAACGAAATTTTACTTTCAGGTACCGACAAATATACTTGAATTCAAGGAAACATTTGAAATTTAAACATTTTAAAATATATTTGAAACATTAAAAAAAAATTTTGTAATGTCTTTTCTGCGTTTAATCTAAAGTTTGACTTCTTTTAATAAATTCTTACTCACATAGTATAAAATATTACTCAATTTTTTTAACGGAAAATTGGATACGTTTTAAAAACTGGTAAAAAATCGTAAACTTAAAAATGTGGGTATATTTTTTCAATTAAATCAATTTTAAGCTTCCTAAAAAATAAAAATTTTTAAACTTAAAACTTTTATAAGATTTTATAAGTTAAATCTAATTCTCCAGAAAGTATTTACAAACAAAACAGTTTTGAACTAAAGTAACAAATTTTCAAAATTTCCAAAACTAAAGACTATTATCTACTTTACTTCTTGACTTTCTCTAGAAATAAACATGAATTTTAAACATGTAAAAATAAGACTCAAGTTTAAAACATCTTGTTTTTTTTTTTTTTTTGCAATTTTTCAAACATTTTATATTAAAGAAAATGTAAAGAAATTTGCTTCGATATACAAGAAGACTATTCACTTATCTTACAATTAGTACTGTAGTGCTTCAACCAATTATTATTTTAACATATGCCAATCGAACAAAACCGGATAAATAAGCAAGAAGGCTGAAAAATCCCGAAAAATAAAATCCCCGAATTGGAAATATTTAAAAAATTAAATTTACGAAGAATAAAATTTCCAAATAATGAAATTCACGAATAACAAAATTCCCGAAAAATGAAATTCCCGAATTGGGAAATTCCTGAATAATAAAATTCCCGGATAGTTTATAATATTACAGAATTGGAACATTTCCGAGTAATAAAATACCTGACAGTTTACGATATTGCAGAATTTGAAAAAAATTTTTTTAACATTATTATTTATTGAATAAAAATATAATAATCAAATATTTTTATTAAAAAAAATCATTTTTAATGTTTAAAGTTTCTACAATTATTGTTTGATTTAAAATAAAAAAAACTGAAAAAAAATATATTACTGGATCAATATCATTTTAAACTTATTGCTATTAATAATTTTAGAAACTCTAAACATTGCAACTATATTTTTTTGTTTAGAAAAATATTTGATTGTTGTATTTTTAATCAATAAATAATATTTATGAACAAATTCTTTTATGTTTATATCCGGCAATTTTTTGTCGGGAAATTTCCAATTCGGGAATTTTATTATTCCAAAAGTTTATCATTCTGAATTTTATTATTCGGGAATTTTTCCAATTCAGGAATTTTGCAGTTTCGGGAATTTTTTTTCTCGGGATTTTTCAGCCGTCCAAAATTAGCCAATAGTCAATCAAATATTTAGCTAAAACATATAAACGACCAAAACATTTTTTTTACGACCGCGATCGTAAAATATTTAAACATTTCCGCACTCCAGGCGATTAATTTTTTAACCGCTATTTGTTATTCGATTAACCATTGGGTGATTCAACAGTTTTTGTTCGTTTGGCATTTGTTAAACAATTAACTGGCTGCAAAACACAGTACTAGTCATAATCTGAAGTTTCTCCAAAAATTGAAAACACGGCCAAGAGCCTAAATTAAAAAACTGCTGTCTTTTTCTGCCTTCCCAGAAAGTATAATAAAATGTCTTAAAAAATTGTATTAACAATTAAACAGTACATAGCAGAAGGTGTCCAAAGAAATGAAACTAAAAAAGTGAATGTTAATTTGTTTCAATTTTGTCACAATATAAGGAAAATAATGAAAATCTTTTTTTTGGGTCGTTAACCCTTAAGAAGGCCCCTGGAATGCCGCAACAGGCCCCACAGGCTTGCAGAGCAGGAAATCTGCTTTAAGGAGTAATGGACAGATACCGCATGTGACACGGACGAATATCGACGAGTTAATAAAATTATTGAATTAACCAAGTGCTAGCGACCATTGAGAACGTGGATGCGCCCAAACTCATCTTTACTACGACACGACACCTACATTCTTTTCAACTTTTCATCCAATTAGTTTCCCTTGAATTCTTTTTTTCATCAATCGAGATGAAGTCCGGGGTATCTCTAGCAGACAGATTTCTGCTCGACTTGCGGCTTTCGCACATTTGCCAGAGAGGGAAGGGAGAGACGACACTCAAAAAAATGGGATTTCAGCGATAGAGACGAGAGTGACGGGAGGTTGGGGCGTCTCGAAATTGGTGACAATTAATTTGCAGACAGAATACATGGGATGAAAGGAAGAAAGGGAGGAAGGTGAGGTGAGGTGAGATGCGGCGCGGAACAAGCCTGTCGTGCGTGGAGCAGATAGGAGGATAGGCGCGGCTTAGGAAGGAGAAAACGTATGAGGGAAAGGATATTTTGCAAGTTACCTTTTAAGTACAAGTGAGCCTTCCGCTTCCACGAGACTGTCTCCGTCTCCGGTCACCGCGGACACGAGCAGACACGAGTGGTTTAACACAGAATTGGGGAGTAGTCGCGATTTTTGCACTTTTCAGCTCGCGCCCGTCGCATGCCAGCCGAGTCCGCCATCTTGGGGCAACTGCCATCTGCCAACAGAGAAATCCCTCCAGGCCCGGCACCGAGGCGCACGGAAATGTCACTAGGGGTTCAAATTTAGAGCGAATATAGTGGAAACCACCCCCTACGCTTGGCCAATATTTAGGGGTGTGTTTTGAGAGATTCGTGGTGGCTGGCATTGCTGTACGTCTCACTCAGGTTAATTCCTAGGGGCAAAAACAAAAATTGATATCATTTGTTTTATATGGATCTATTTCATCTATTTGTATATATTAAAAACCAATTGTAATCGTTATTCGAAATTTGTAGTCACGAGATCTCGCATATACATTGTTGTCGAAAACCTGATTGGTTGCGACAATAGATCAGTGGAATTAGACATAAAAATCGAGTCAATCAACAAAAATTCCGAAGGTCTTCAAAAAAATTGTATATTTGTTTTTTCATATGTTGAACATCCCTGGCGAAAGTATCGGATAGGAATTCTTTCCGAACCAATCCGAAATCATCCTAATCATTCCGGAATCTGTATCCGAACCAATCCGAGTTGATTCGAACTAATCCGAAATTTTTTTTACATTTCGCTCGATCCAAATCGGTCAAAAATGAATCCGACTCAATCCGAACTTCCAATTCGAATGAATCCGAACCAAATTTTCAATCCAAATGAATCCGAACTCGGATTGACCAAAAACGATTTTCAATCCGAATGAATCCGAGTTCGGATTGAATCGGATGCATTTGGATTGAAAATCGTCTTTGGTCAATCCGAGTTCGGATTCATTCGGATTGAAAATCGTCTTTGCTCAATTTGAATTCGAATTCATTCGGATTTAAAATTTGGTTCGGATTCATTCGGATTGGAAGTCCGGATTGAACCGGATTGAGTCGGATTAATTTTTGACCTATTTGGATCGAAAGAAATGTAAAAAAAAATTTCGGATTCGTTCGAATTAACTCGGATTGGTTCGGATACAGATTCTGGAATGATTCGGATGATTTCGGATTGGTTCGGAAGGAATTCCTATCCGATACTTTCGCCAGGGATAATATCAAATTTTGCAAAACGTGATCGAGTCGGCCATTTCTTTGAAAAAATTAATTTGCAAAATTTGCCCCCCACCCCATTCCTCGACGAAAATTCAAAACATTTTGCAAACTTGAGTGATTAATTATAAACTCAGACACTATCCTGTATTAAATTTGCAAAACGTTCGTGATGCGGCAACATTATTAATTATAAACAAATTATTATTTTGTTAATCACTCCTCAGCGAAAATACCGAATGTTTTGCAAAATGTTGTTTCTGCTTTTCTCTATTGAGAAGAAACTATCATATGATTTGCAAAACTAAATACATAACGCAAATTATCGTTTTTTAAATTATTGTTGAATTTTTTGCAAATCGACTCCCAAAATTCCAGAGAAAATTGCGAAGGTTGCGATTTTGGGTAGCAAATGTTAGAAATGTCGAGATCTGAAAATTATCAAATTTGGAAAACGTTCCTCGGCCGGCAATAATATTAAAATTGCAATTAAACAAATTATAGGGCTCGGAATTGCTCAAGCTTAAAAAAATAGTAAAATAGTAACCATACTTATCTCAAAAAAGTAACCGGAAAGTAACAATAATGTAGCAAAAAAGTAACCAAAAAGAAAGATTTTTTTACCAAAAAAGACGTAGTTTCCACCAAAATTATGAATGTTCAAAAAAAAAATGTACGTTTAAGAAAGTAGTTCAATTTTTAACAAAATGGTTGCATTTTTCTGACTAAAAAAGATGAATTTTCAACGAAAAATGTAATAGTTGATACAATAACGAAAAAAGATTTAAATTTAATATAAATAACAGTAGAATTCATTTTAAAAAGACGATTTTTCAACAAATAAAGTTATTTTTCAACCAATTGTTGAGTTTTTAAGCCAAAAAGACCAATTATTAGAAGACAGTTGACACTTTAATTCGACTCATCTTAAATCTTCAAAGATCTTTTTGAATTTTTTCAAGTATCGTAAGAAAATTATATTTATATTTTATATATTTATACATTATATATATTATTGTCGAAAACCTGATTGGTTGCGACATTGCTTGAAGTTGACTTTTAGTGGCCCTTTTCAGTTTGTTCCTTTTACTATAAAATTTTAAAAAATGAGAATAACATTCTGTTCATATTCTTTTGGCCACATTACACTAATTGTAAGTTATGTTCACTCCTAAAAATTATGAATTTTCTGGACTTTTGCAAATTACAATTTCCAAATGTGGAATTTTCATTCTAAATATTTATTTCTAAAAGAGAAAATTTTAATAGTAAATAGTTTTTTTTAATAATGAAGGCAACACTACTGTTTTTAACATTTGGAGCACATGCGTTAAAAATGAATGATGTTTTTAAAAAAAATGTTGATTTAGATGTTTATTGCTTATTATAGGTGGTATAGATGCTTATTGAGAAAAAACTACCCTTCCAACCAAAACTGTCAATTCTTCATGAAATCGACGTTTTGAGCACTTTATTCTCGTTTTTTTTTGTTACTGAAAATTATTTTTAGTGGTCTAATGGGATATTTATCAATAATTAATTAATTTTCAATTATTCAAACAAATTTCATTCGCTTAAATAATTTTTCTTTGGAAATTCGTTTTTTTATTAAAAATTATTACCATTTGTTTAGTGGAATATTTAACAGCATTAGTTGATTCATTTTTAATTGTTTAAAAAAAAATTCCATTCGTTTAAATACATAATTTTTTTCGAGAATTCGTTTTTTTTTTAATAAAAGTTATTACTGCAAGTCTGGTGGAATATTTATCAACATTTGTTGAATAATTTTTAATTATGTAAACAAATTCCATTGGTTTAAAAAATGTTTTTTTCCAAAACTCGTTAATTGACATAAATGTATTTTCAAATATTTTCCAACTGTATAAGTGTATAAACAATAAATAGAAAATTAATGGACGAAACAATTCAGAATTATAAAAAAATTATTGTTTTCAACAATCAGAAGTTTTAATATTAATAGCAGAAAAGCAAAATATTTATATTTGAAAATAAATGTATGTCACTTAACGAAATAAACTGCCAGTTCAACGCATTTTTTGAACAAAAAAAACATTTTATGAACAAATGAAAGTTCTTTGAATAATTGAAAATTAATTAACCAATGTTGATCAATATTCCACTAGGGCAATACAAATAATGAGTAGTAAAATAAAACGATAATAAGGTGTTCAAAGGTCGATTTCATGAAGAATTGACATTTTTGGTTTTAAGGTAAGTTTTCTAGGCACCATGGGATTGTGTTAGGGGTGTCAACCCCATGTGTCCGATACACGGAATTCTTCGTTGGAACTTCGTAATTTTTTGTTCTTCGTAACATTTTCCCAAACCCGGATAATTATTCCGAAAACTAAAAAAAGTAATTAAAAACCGGCACCTGTTAAAATCAAAATAAAAAAAAACGGATTTTTTTTCGGATTTGGAATCAAATGGGAGGGGGGGGGAAGGTTGTTGCTCTCTATTAAGATGTGTCTTTGGACCACCCTAATATAGATAACTTGCCTTCGACCATATTGAATGAGGTTATATGTATGTATATTTATGTATGAATAAAGATTACGAATTTTCTGCACCATTAATTTAGTAAATCAAACTTTCCAAATAAGAAATTCTATTTGATGATAACATTTATTTCTGAATTTTTCTAAACATTTTTGATGAAGAAGAAAATTTTAATTGTAAATGACTTTTTAAATTCCCAGAGACTTCTGTTCTTAACGCCTTGCTACCACGCTATTATAATTTGTAAACTTTTCAACATTTTCAAAGAGATGAGAAAAATAAAGTTAGGGAAAAAACTTAGAAAATCTTAATTGAAGAAGTGTCAGAGTAGGCAAACAAATAAATTACCGGTACCGACATTAAGATTTCTGGAAAATTTTTAAATAATTATTTTTTATTTTAAAAGATTAATTTTAAGTTTTAAAGGTATCAGAATGTCGTTGAATTATTTCAAAAGATATTTGGAAGTTGTAAAAAGATTCGAAAACAATTTCAATCTTGAAAGATTTCAAAAAATTGTTAACAAAATGTAGATTTTTGAGGAATACAAAAAAAAAAGTTTTCAAAAATTATGAAATAAGACAATAAAAAATCCACTTAAAATTCCTGGGAAAATTTCAAATTATTTTGTGTTTGAAAAATTAATTTTAAGAGAAGATTGAAAATGATTTCAAACAATTTCAAATGATTTCTTAAAATTTCGAAAAATGATGTAGATCGTAGAAGATTTTAAAGCAAAAATTTTCAATAGTACAAGATTAAAAAATTGGACAAAAAATCTAGTAAGTTTAAGATAACTTTAAAAGTTTTGGAAAAATTCAAGAAAGATTTAAAATTTGACAAAATTTAAAAGAAAATGTAAATTTTTGAACATTTAAAAACAAAACATATGTAACATTTTTAAAAATTACTAAAGGTTTCAAGAGAATAAAAAAATTTTCTTAAGATTCTCAGGAAAATTTAAAATGATTTTTTTATTAAATGAAAATAATTTTAAGAGAATATTCGAAAAGATATATTCAAAATTGTCGAAAAAGAATTTGGAAGATTTCACGGTAATTTTTTTAATTGTGTAGAATTTTTTCAAAATCTTTTAAGAAAAATTGGAATCATTTTAAAAGATATTTAGAAGGTATAGAAGTTTAAAAAAAAAAATCAAAAATAATTTCAAATTTGAAGAGATTTCAAGAAGTTCAAAACAAAATGTAGATTCTTGAAGATTTCTGAAAGAATTTAGAATCTTTTTAAGAATTTCGAAAGGTTTCAATAGATAACATTTTTTTATTATGATTTCTGGGAAAACTTTGGGATGATTTTTTATTCAAAAAAATTAAATTAAATTGAAAATCTGCGGAAGGCAAATGTATTTTATTGTATTTGCATCAATTTGATTAATAATTGGCATATTTCATTATAAAATTAATATAAAATGAAGATTAACTTAGTTTAGCATATTTTACTCAATTTTTTTTAACACAAAACCTCACATTCTTATTTTTTTTAAGCTGCATCCTTTCTGCCATAAAAAAATATTTTGATGATTTCTCTTGTAAAAGTAATCATCAAACATTTTTCTTCTGATGATAATATTTTTTACACAAAAAATTAGGGATTTCATATTGTTGCAGTTTATTTTGAAATCGGAAATGTAGAAAAACAACATTTTAGTTTTTACTAAGTTGCTACCGGTTTTTAGTTAAAATATTTCGATTTATAATGTAAGAGTGAGCATATTTTTCAACTTGAAAATAGCTTCAGTCAGAAATTAAGCTTCTTATAATAGTTTTTGGAATTACAGCGCTAAATTAGAAATTTTTTTGTAGCAATTTGAAAGATTTGAATTTTTAATTAAAGCTTTGGACACATCCCGAAAAAAAACAGAAGATCGTACAATTTAAATGCGCTTGAACTTTGATGCCATTACAATCAATATTCTCAATGAAATTAAAAAAATTTAATATAATAATTATGTATGTATGTATATATATATATATATAATTTACATTCATATAATATATAATGTACTCTTAACTGTAACTTCAGTAACCTCAGACATAATTCATTTATAAATTTAGAAATAAAAAATTGTAATAAAAATTGGATTTAGACTGAAACATTTAATTAATTTATCAATAAAATTTTAGTAATTGACAAATAGAAAAACTTACTGAAACATCATTGATACTTCTGAAACATCAGTAAGTTTTTCTATTGTGAAATCAAGAAAATCTACTGTAATTTCAGTGAAATGTCTCTTGGATTTCTCGTAGAACAATCACTGATTTTTCAGTACATTTTCAATGATTGAAGTACATCGCTGATTCCAAGTTAAATTTTACTAATTCGAATTTAAAAAATCGTTAAACAATATATCAGTTCCTTACATCTAATTATATTGATGCTTCTTATTTCCTTTTACTCGCTCTATAATAATTTGAATCAGTAAATTTGACTGATTTAAATTTAGTGAGTCAAGCAGCATAAACTTAAAAGAAGTTCAAAGGACAATTAATTTACCATATAGCAATTTACTCGAAAATAAATCCCCAGAAGGTAAATCTCGTCACAATCTCTCATTTTTATTTGTCACAATAGAAAATATCTCAAAACAAGTATCATATTTAAATCTCCATTAAATGTCTCTATTTTTCAAATCGATTTAGGATACTGGAATCCCCCCCCCAATATTGGTGTTCCTGTACACGTTAGCCTGCAGAGATATGGCAAGGCGCCACGATCAATTATAAGATATATTACACCTTCTGACGGGCTCATTTTCAATAAAATCAATTAGAAAGGAAATTAAATATTCTATAACTCGCAGGATTAATTAATCAAAATAAAATAACTGCATTGCAATGAAAAATTAAAACCTAAAGAATACAAAAAAAAACAAAAAGTAAAGACGTGAGAGAAAAGTATATTCTTCTGTTTGAATTTTTGAATAGGTTGAAATTCTTGATTTAATTTTTCCTCTTTTATTATATGTGACCGTCCGTGAAGAAAGGGACCTAATGCGTCTTCGCGGACGGTCACATATTTTTGTCATCACTATCCAAAGGTTGAAAAATATGTTATCTCGTGTTCGAGATATCCACTTTCATCATTTGTTTGAAAGGAAAGAAATTACTTTTTAAAATGGGAAATCAACCTTAAAAGTAAACGTGTGTGAATGATGCAGATATGTGTAAAGTATGGATTATACCTTTGCAGAAATCGCCATATATATTATCGATTACCGACTAGGGCCTGATCCGATGTGTACTATCTGGTCCTGATAGGAAGAATTCTGTGGCCCTGACTCGTACCAGACCGGGCTATGTACTGTGACGTCATATAGCCTCTTCGCAGCGCCATCTTAAGCCACATGCGCTAGATGTAATATAATCACGAACATAACCTTAATTTTTGTTTTCCTTCGTGGCGTTGTGTTGCAAATGTTCTGGGAATATTCGACCGTATAATATATTCTTAACACATTAATAATAAATGCCAAAATGAAGGAGCACACCGCGTGTACGCAAACATCGTGCCATCAGCAAAATTCCGTATTTACGCGATGAAAACGAAAGCAACGAAGGCAAGCCTTTTATGGTATTACATTTTTTATGGTATTGTTACATTTTGTGATATATTTAATTGTATTGTACTGGATCCAAGTTCTAACCTATACATTCGATTTCCTCATTTTAGTCAAAAAAATTATTATTTGATATTTTTTCGCTCGGTAGCGTTTTTTTGTAAAACAAGTAGTTGGAATTTTGAGGTTATATTTTGGATTCTACGTTTAAAGTTATGCATGTTATCGCTCCAGTAACGGGGTAAGGGATAATATTTGTGGATTGAAATGAAGAAATGTAATTTTGACAAATTCAATGCAACCGAAGAGGAAGTGCTGTCGGAAGTAGAGGTCCAAATAACCATTTTGAATTATTTTTAAGGTGTTGTTAAAATAAAGCTCAATCCTATTAATTTGGCTTTTCATTTAATATTCTGTTGTAATTATTTTGAAGCATTTTAATTCCTACTGGAAAAATAAATAATGTGGCTAGACTCGGGTAAATAATAGGGGCCAGACCGGGGACAGATCGGGCGTTTGATCGGGCCCCTAGATATGGCTCCGAGGTGGCTACGTGTTTCATGATGAGTCTGGCCCTGACTCGATTTCCACATCAGGGCCCGATATGAACGAGTCTGGGCCCGGTCGGGGCCACGGCGAAATTTCTGCACGGGTAGTGTTTCTATTACAGTGTTTTCCGTTAAAATGGGGACAGCATAGCTTTTCTGTGAAAATTACAGAATTTTCTGCAGAGTTAACTGAATTTTCAGTAATATTCTAAATTTACGAATATTTTCTGTAACATTCACTGAACTATTCTGTTAAGCTGACATTTTCAAACTGTAAACTCTAATATAAATAAGTCTTAAATTTTACAGAAAGTATCCATGAATTTGTAAAATTATTGAAAATTCTGTAAACTCTGCCGAACACTCGATAAGTTTTACAGAAAAGCTGTGCCGTCCCTATTTTAACTGAAAATCTTGTAAGTTTAGCGAAATTTGTTCTGCAAGCTTGAGTCTCTTAATGCATTTTACACGATTAGAATCATAGTACTACAATTACATCACCTTGGTCGATTTTCATATATGTATAAGACGAAGAGATTAGGGAAGTGAAACAGTGAACGACCGAGAGTCTATTTATTTTTGGAATGTTAGCGCCGTCATTATAGACCTGGCTGTACAAGATAATACACGGAAAAATTGTAGTTCAACTAAAAATATACTGAAAAATCAAATCAATAAAACTGAAATATATTTGAAGAAAGTAATTTTTGTTTTCGAAACAGCCAACTGTGACCTCGATTCAAGGATTTGCATATAATTGAATTGGCTATGTGGCGTCACGAATTTCAGGTGTCATACGAAATCGAAACTTAAAGTACAAATTTGTGGTTAGTAACAAATATGGAGAAGCGAAATAAGTTTTATTCCAAGTTTTAAAAATTACGAAAGTTTAAAAAATATTGCTACTATTAATTCCACTTATTTTCACTTCAAATAGGCCCTTATAATCTCAGGGAGGCCACTGAACCCGGAAATTTATTAAGTAGTCTTAAAAAATTGAAACCTGAAAACAATCAAGAGTCCGTATTTCCTGAACGCAAAAACTTTTTCTACTGGAAAATAAGTGAAACATGACTGGAATTTTTAGGTTTCCAACGCTTTCTTTGTATTTCTGAAAATGTTTAGAGTTTTAGTAAAAAACAATTAATTGAAAAATCGGAATTCTTAACAAAGTAGTTCAATTTTTAACGAAGTAGTTGAATTTTTAACCAAAAAAGATTCATTCTCAATGAAAAATGTACTAGTTAATGTTTCAAACAAGAAAGGTTATAATTTTGAATAATTAAAAACATTTAATAACTTTCAAACGACCTGTTGCATTTTCAAACAAAATAATTCGATTTCTACCAAAAGGGACGCATTTTCAAACCGAAAAGACGAATTTTTAACAAGAGTAAAATTTTTAATTCGAATGCTCTTTAAGTTTTAGTTTTATGCATGTTTATTTATAATTATTAAATTATAAATTGTTCTATTTGTTTCAAAATTATTTAATTTGACGCGTTTTCATTTTGAAGTTGTATAGCTTTGCTGATTGAACCTGAAAATTAAACGTTAGGCGTTATTATTTTGACGGCGTTGTAAAAAAAAATTTATTTATGTAAAAAGTTAGTTGATTTTTTAATCATGTTTACCTTGACGCTATTAAAACATTTTTCTCAATGAATATTGCAATGAACTTATTCGTATTTTTTAATTCAACAGTAACAGGTGCCATCTAACGAAAAAGTATGTTATTACTTTCAAACTTCCAAAGGCCCTTTATCCATTGAGCATAAACTATTCGAACTGAAAGTGAAGATTATGGAATCAGGAATCTAAACCAAAATGACGAAAATTTTCGATTATTGAACATTATTTGGATTTACGGACTGAAATTAATATTTTTGCTTTTACAAAATTTGTGAAAAAAGAATGTTAATCTCAGTAAAACTTTTAATCTTATATTTTCATAATAATCTCAACCAAACTTTTTTTCTTGAACAATGTATGAATTTCTCAGAACAATTTGTAAAATCTCGTGAAAATTCCTGTTTTTATAAATATTTCAATTAATAATTTAGAGAATTGGGTTGTTCAAATTTATATCTGTAATAGTTCGACTTTTGATTTTTGATATAGACACCTCTTAATGAACTTGTGTATATTCATGGAATAAATTCCGCACAATAATTTCTTATTTTGACCTCGCCCCCCCCCCCCCCAATGTTTTTATTGTGCCTGGAAAATGCCCCAAAAAATGAAAAATAGCAGTTTTCTATCAAATTCATGCAAAAGCCTACTAATTCATGCTAAAAATTGATAAATATCCTAAAGAAAAAAATATTACTCTTAACATCCGTTAATTGTGTCAATAATTCCAGAAAATAATAAATGTTCACGCTTTACAGGGAACAAAATTGCTTCAGTAAATGCAAATTTGTTAAGTAATTTTCCAAGTATCATTAAAAAATATATTACTTTAAGCATTGGTTAATTGTGTCATAAATTTCAGAAAATGATAACTTTGTACGATTTTAAGGAGAAAAAATAGTTTGAAGAAATGAAGATTGTTTAAATAATTACCGGATATGTTAAAAAAGAAGTAATACTCTTGCCATTCATCAACTTTAAATCATTTACCCCGGAAAATAATAATTTTTTAGGGCATATTCCGGGCACAATAAAAGGGGATAGGGCGGGTGTCAAAACTTAAAATTATTGGAAGGAAATTATTCCTTGAATATTCCTTAATAGAACCGAGCTTTTCCTATTTCAAACCCCATGTTAATTTCAAGAACCCGGGGGCACGAATTAACGTTCAAAGAAAAAAAAAAAGAAAAAAAAATTATGAGGGTTGACCCAGAAACCTATTTTCTAAGAACGGCATTAAAATCCGAACTCAAAAGAACAAATATCAAGATCTGTGGCTTAATGTCTCTGTTTGTTACATTTTTTTAAAGAAAATTAGAGACACAATATTATCAAGTCAATCTGTGCAAAAATTCTATTTTTGAACAAAAAGGCTCAGAAACATTATGAATCAAAAAATCAGTTATTTTGAAGAAACATATTCGAAAAGCTCCATATATGCAAAAAGAATTGCATAGAAAGGCCTCAAAATATGTTTCCAAACAACGTTTAAATCGGCTCATTAGAAACAAGTATATAACAAGATGAAACAAAGTTCGAATCCACAAAAAAATAAATGCGTTTTTTTAACGATATTTGGAGGCCCTTATTATATTACTTTCTACTGATAATGATATTATTAAATAAATACTTTTCACAATTAATTATTGTTTATAGCAACTTTATCTTATGATGGAGATAAAAAGTCGAGGCTTTTTTTGAATTTTCCAGCTTGCTTATTATCATGATGCTTATTATTATTTTTAATAATATTCTCTTTGAATAATGCTGAAAAGTTGCAGTTTTTTTTTAATTTTCCAGTTTTTGTCCACTTTTCACTAAAAGTGAGGTAATAATTGATTCAATTTGACAAGCATAATTGTTTAAACAATTTATTATTATTTATGACGATGTTATCTTATTGTAATGCTAGAAAGTTGCGGGTTTTCCTGTAATTCTTCACTTTGCTTTTGCTTTTTAGTTATGCAAAAACAGTAAATAAACATTAGAGAGAATCATGTTTTGAACAATCTCTTACTTCTTGAGGATATATTTTTCTAAAGTAGAAACGAATATTTGAAGTATTCTTCCAATTTTCTATGTAGATCATATATTGAATGTAACTTTTCCTTGAAACAGTTACGGAAAGCCTTTTTGTTTAAATTAATATTTTTTTAACATTAGCAAAAGAGTAAAAATACTCCATTCCGAAAAAATGTATTGTTTAAAAAATTATTCTTGTTAATGTTCATACATTATTTTTGTCCAAAGCTAAAATGTCAACGAAAAGCTGAATATTCAGGAAAAAACCCCAACTTTCTCTCATTACTCTGGAAGAAGATAGTTATAAACATTAATAGGTTTTTTAAACGATTATGTTTGTTACCTTACATTAATTATTACCTCACTGAGTGAAAAGTGGACACAAAGTTAGAAATTTCAACAACAAAACACTGCAACTATCCAGTATTACTGTATGAGAAGATAGTTAAAAACAAATATAATTTGTTAAAACAATTATTTTTATTCATTTGCGTTATTCATTGCCTCGCTCTATGTGAATGGTGGACGAATAGATGAAAATTACAGAAAAAACGCAACTTTCTAGTTATATTCAAACAGAATATAATCAAAAATAATGATAAATTGTTTAAAGAATTATGTTGACGCACTTGAATCAATTACTACCTCACTCTAACTGAAAAGCGGACAAAGAGTGGAAATTTTCCAAAAAAAACGCAACTTTTAAGCATTACTGTAAGAGAATATTGTTATAAATTGTGATAAATTGTTGAGACAATTATTATTGTTAATTTGAATGGATTATTGCATCACTTTAACTAAAAAGTTGAAAACTAGTTGAAAAATTCAGAAAATACCACGAATAATATAATATAATAATATTTTAATATAATATAATTATCGAAAAAACTCGCAAAACGCAATTTTTTACTTATGGGATTTTTTGGGACACTTTGGGGGTGAAATACAAAAAGTAATTTTTGAGGCGTATTCTATGGCTACTTGTGAACAGAAATGTTGAGGGTCAACTCGACACACCTAATATTGAGGATTCTAAATAAAATCTACAAAAAAAATTATGTGAAAAACGTGTTAAATTTCATGGGACTCTAGAGATAATTTGAAAAAAAAAAGATTTTTTCTTGGATTCAAACAAATTTGAGTGGATATGAATAAAATTCGTGAAAAAAAATTCCAATGCAGTTTTAGAGCACCCTATGGCAAGTACAATTTTTTCTACCAAGATTTTCAGTTAGAATTGAAAATATTTTTTTTCAACATAATTGAACAGTATTTCAATACAAAATTTCATTCTTGGTAAGACATACTTCAATTTTTCACCATCTTTTTCCGCTATGTTTTATTATCAAATAACAGTTACATTGAAATGTGCTGTTTTTCCTCATATTACAGAATAATAAGTTATCATGATTACGAATTCGATTCAGAGAATATAAGAAGTAAGATTCAAATGGAATTTGCTTCGGCAAGCAAAATTTTAAATAGGTCATATTCGTTCTTTGATACTCTTGACCTGGACATCCATCAGTCAATCCATAACCATCCAACCATAATAAGTCAGAATTAAAAATTTTCCAACAGTCTTGATCGAAATGAAACCAAATTCAATAAATGAACTTTTGGCAGATTCAACTATATTTTTAACTGGCGTTACTGGATTTATCGGAGGAATTTTATTAGAACGTATTTTAAAAACCTGTCCAGGACCGAAAAAAGTGTATGTCTTAGTGAGAAATAAATGCGGCCACGATCCTTCTGACAGAGTTAAAGAAATTCTTTCATCTCCAGTGAGTGTCTTTTTTAATGAGTATAATGATTAATTATTGAACATGTCATTTAAAAGTGTATTTTTGCACAACGGCGAAATTCGACAAGTATAATTTTCAACTAAGAGCTTTTGAATTTAGAAAAAACTGTTCAAAACAAGAATAGCATTTGAAATAGAATACTCACAAATTGGACTATTGCTGAATTAAACAATGTATGAGGGGCCATCCATAAATTACCTGAAACATTTTTTGCCAATTTTTACCCCTCACCTCTCTCATGTGATATTACGTAATTTTTCAAATATTTTCGGCCATGTCTTATTAAATACTATTCAGTTACTTAATTACCCAAGACACCTGAATTATCATTCCTTGTTTATATAAGGAAACATATGTTACATACGTACAAAATTATAAGAATTTCTGAAAAATAAATTAACGCTGTCATTTATATCGGTCATAATTGAAAAACTTTCAATTAAAATCTATAAAATTTAATAAATTTCCATTTTAAATTTTCGAAATTAAAATATTTCAATAACAAAAACATGCAAAATTGCATCATATTCTATTATATACACAATAAATATTGCCAAGTCTTCAATGGTAAATCTTAAAAATTGAAGTTCATAAATTTAAGCTAAGAGAACCTCCGAAAAGCGACATCTTATTGGTCTGGAAGATATCGTGTTTCTGAGGTTCTCTTACCTAAAATTTATAAACTTTAAGTTTTTCTAGACGTAAAAAAAAATGTTATTCTTTGAAATTGAAAATAAAAGATTTTTCTTATTTGACGGAATTTTTGCCAACTGAATTTTGTTCATGAATTTATTTAGGGGCCAAACAAAAATAACGTATGGCGATTTTGGGGGAGGGTAAGTTGGGTGAAATCTTACTGCTTATTATGAATTAACGAAGTTCAACCAAGTAGATGAATTTTTAACCAAACAAGATGAATTCTCAACCAACATGGTAATAGTTGACATTTTAACCAAGCAAACATCATTTTAAATAAAAACAGTTGGAATGAGCCAGAAAGCATAAATTTTCAACAAAATAGTAGAATCCTCGACCAAAACAGATTCATTCCCAATCAAATAGTTGCATTTTTAACATTTTTTAATTTTTAAAAGATTAAATTTTCATTGAAAAAAAATAATTAAAAAAATATATATTTTACAAAAAAATTGAATTTTTAGCCAAACAGTTGAATTTTTTTGGCACAATATTTTGAAGCCAAAAAAATGGAGCTTCTACCGAAAATATAAATTTTCAACAAAGTAGTTCAATTTTTAACCAAATAGATAAATTTGCAACTAAAATTATATATTTGCAACAAAAAAAAATTCATATTTAAGAAAGTAGTTCAACTTTCAACCAAGGTGTTGAGTTTTCAACCTAAAAAAAGGCATTTTAAACGGAAAATGTAACAGTTGATATTTCAACCAAAAAAGACAAACTTTCGAAAAAATAAGAGAATCTTCAACTAAAACAGATTTATTTTCAACGAAACAGTTGCATTTTTACACAAAGGTAATTTTCAACCGAAACTGATTAATTTTTAACCGGGCAGTGGCATTATTAACCAAATAAGACTTAAATTCTACAAAAAGAAATTAATTTTAAAAAGACGAATGTTTAACAAAATAGTTGAATTTTCAACCAAACGAAATTTTTGAGTCAAGAAAGGAAACAATTTTTTATTAAATTGTTGAATTTTCAAGCAAAAAAGAGGATTTCTTGGCCAAAAATTTAATAGTGGACTTTTTGACCTGAAATAATGAACTATCTACCAAAAATAGTTGGATTTTCTCATTGGGTTCTATTAATTCAGTTCGCATCTAAGTGAAAAAAGAGGAAAGACTGTGCAGTCTGCGATAAATAAATAGGAATTTTCATAATTTACAGACTAAAGTATAATAGTTTAAATAAATATTGAAGTTCATTTTTAATACTTTTAAAACATTAGGTTCGAAAACTGGATATTTTGCTTAAAAAATTAACATAATTATCCGTTGCACACTTTTTGATTTTAGACTACACACTTTTAATTCGGACTACACAAAGTGTGCCGGACGACGTAACGTTTTAGTTCCTGAAGAAACGATAAAATTGTGCGTTTGTAAAATTAAACACTTACTGCAATTAACACATTTTATTTTCTAAAACTAATTTCATCAAGGTTCCACGTTTATATATTTACTTAAAAGAAATAGAATTTTATGTATATATTTGTTTCCTAAGTTTATAAAATCTTAGCAAAATTTAGGGCCGGGGGGCGGGGTCTGAGAAATTCTCACGGTATCTTACATGGAGGGAGGGAGGTTGAAATTTTAGAAAAATACCCTACTTTATTTGTGGATGACCTCCTATTTGTTTATTCATTTATTACAATTCCGTCCATTTATTATTATTACATTTAATATTAATATGTACTAATATTACTAGGAACTATTAATATTATTAGGTACATTACAATTGATACTGTTACATTTATCAGTATAGTAACATATATTTTTTAAACATTTAATGTATACTCGGTATGACAGTAATTTCAGATTTAGCATATTTTATTGTAAACAGCTGCTTACAATAAAATCTGCTGAACTTTCGTTTTTTAGTGATTCACACACCTGAAAAGATCTTATGTAAGAAATGGTTTTGATCACGTAACCCCCCCCCCCGACTTTACGTAATTTTTGCACAGCCCCCAGACACTGCACTACCTACTATTAGGAAGTTTTTATAATTTGGGTTCTATTTTTTCTCTCTTTCTTTAGTTGTTTGCAGATTTAAAGCCAGAAAGATTGCAAATAGTCGAGATAATTCCAGGAGATATCACTGTTGAAGGACTTGGAATTTCTGCTTCATATAAAGATTTGTTGATTTCTACGTGCACTCATGTATTTCATTCAGCTGCTTACATATCATTTGCTGCCCATCTTGACCTGGCCATCAAGATCAATTTGATTGGTGCTCGTAATGTATTGAATCTGGCCAAGGAGATGACAAAGATCAAAACTATGGTTCATTTATCCACAGCTTATGCTAATTGTACCAAGGATCGTAAACCAATTATAGAGGAGAAGCTGTATCCCATAAGCATCGATCCAACTGAATTCATCAAGAAGGTCAGTTGTATGATTAGGGTAACATTTGCCCCTAAAAAATTCACGAACTAGTATTTAGGTCTCGGTTACGAAAAAAATTCATCGGATCTTAATGGATTTTCGCAAATAATCTGCGAACTTTGAGAAAGAACTGCTGAAATCGATGTGAAAATTCTAAAATATTTTACGACTTTTATTCCGTTAATAATTACTAACATATTACGAATGATTGGGAGCAAATTGCAGAAAACTTGCAGGCTGGCACGACAAATCTAGGAATTGGGAACTAGGATCGCCTGTGCGTGGCCCGCACACACGCTCCCACACACGCGCGATTCGTTTTTGTACACGTAAATGCGTAGTTCGATTCGCACTCTCGGTTTACGTTTAGAAGCTGGTGAATCAGCAGTCTTCAGGGGTTCGAATCTTCCGATATGTAAATCCATAAATTACAGTCAAATCTGGATTTAGTGTCGGTTTTGGGGCTGACGGTGACCATAAATCCAGAGTTTTTAACTGTTTTGCCTCTCTCCTGTTTCTCTCTCTGTTTTATCATGCCTGAGTGAACACCGCACATCCCCCGCAGCTCTTCTCACCAATCACCGCGGCGCGGTGTCAATTCTCGGAAACACTAAATCCAGAATCACTAAATACACATTCGACTGTATATATAAATTAAATGGCAGAAATGAAATTTTTGTTTTTATATTCAAGTCTGAAATTTTCAGGAACTGAAGGGTAGAAATGCAAAAGGAGACAAGCGCCATTTTTCACTTTTTTCAGGAGAGACTAAAAAGGTGTTGTAAATTCAGCGGGGCCATTTAAGAAAAAAATAAGAAAGAACTTTCGAGATACTTTCATGCTCTATCGAACTAGAAAAAGTTTGCTCACGAAAAGCTATCCGGTTTCGAGAAATTGGGGGGGTTTATACTATTTCTTTCCTAAATTAAACTACGTTAAAAAACTTTGTCCGTTCGAAAGTTCAAACGAATTGAACCTCAGATATTCAAGAAATGAAGGACAACACCGCAGAAGGGCGTAAGTGTCAAATTTCGGAGATGCGTTTTATTGGCTAAAAATTATGTTTTCCACCTATCTCATATTTCTGTAAAAGATTATGGTCCGATTCGATTTAGGAGTGGGTGAAAATCCATGTTTGGTATTTTTGTTCATAAAGTAATTTAATATTTTTGCCTGTTCTTTCCACAATTCAATAGAGCTAAGTGATAGCTCGAAAGCACTTTTTTGTTTCTTAATTTCTTCAAAAAATAAAAAAGTTATGCAACTCTTTATGTGTCCACATTTTCGTTTTTGGGGACGCATCGCACCATTGATAAGGGATTTTCTCGGATGTGACTGCTTCTTTTAGGATGTTTATTTCGCGGTTTGATAGAGTTAAGTAATAGCTCGAAAGTACTCTCTTGTTTTTTCTCTAAATGCAAAAATAAAACAGTTACGCAACTTTTATGTCTCAAAATTTGAATTTTTAGGATGCGATGCTATTTTACAAGGGTTTTCTCGCACATGGTTATTTTTTTAGCCTTTTTTTCGCGATTCAATAGAGATAACCAATAGCTCGAAGGTACTTTCCTGTGTTTTTTTTTTATTTCAAAAATAAAATAGTTACGTTACTTTTTATGAGTGAAAATTGAAGTTTTTTGGTTACATGTCGTCCCTTTGACAAATGTTTTCTCGGAGATGATTGCTCCTTTCAAAATTTTCCTTACACGGTTCGATGAAGCCTAGCAGTACCACGAACCGTTTTTGTAATATTTTACGCTGTTTGGGAATTCTCTTATTCGGGAATTTTATTATTTGGGAATTTCTAAGTTTAGGAATTTTATTTTCCTGGAATTTTATAATTCGGAAATTTTCCAGTTTGGATATTTCATCATTCAGTAAATTTCTGTCGGGTATTTTATTATACGGGAATTTTCTAGCTCGGACATTTTATGACTAAATAATTTTCTGTCGAGTATTTCATTATTTTGGAATTTTCAAATTCAATAATTTTATAAACTATCGGGAATTTGATTATTCGGAAATTTTCCGATTAGGCAATATTATAAACTGTTCGTGAATTCTCCAATTCGACAGTTTTATTATTCGGGAATTTTCCAGTTCGGACATTTTATCATTCGGTAATTTCTTTAGGGTATTTTATTATTCAGGAATTTTTCAAATTCGATAATATCATAAGCTGTCGGGAATTTTATAATTCAGTAATTTTCTGTCGGGTATTTTTATTATTCGGGAATTTCATTATTCGGGAATTTTCAATTCGATAATATTAAAAACTGTATGGAATTTGATTATTTGGAAATTTCCTATTTGGCAATATTAGAAACTGTTCGGGAGTTTTATTATTCGGAAATTTTATCATTTGGGAATTTTTGAATTTAGGGATTTTTTATGATGGAATTTTATTATTAGACAATTTTCTAGTTCGGATATTTTATAATTCAGTACTTTTATGCCGAGTACTTTATTATTCGGGAATTTCATTATTCATTGAAAATATCGGACAACAAAACTGCGACATAGAAAATAATGCATTAGAAAACCCAATTGAAAAAGTCTGTGTCACTGAGGTCAGAGATATAATTAAGAACTTGAAAAACGGTAAGGCTGCGGGTATAGACAATATTAGCGCTGAAATGCTTAAATACGGTGGCGAGTACATACCTCACAGGTTGTGCGAATTAATAAATTTATGTATCGAAACGGGAGAAGTCCCAGACGATTGGAGAAAAGCGATTACCGTACCAATATACAAAAGAAAAGGAGATAAAAGCAACTGCAGTAATTACAGAGGTATCAGCCTACTAAGTACCGTAAGTAAAATATACTCAAAAATACTTATCCGTAGGGTAATGGAAATTACAGAAGAGAAAATATGGGAAGTCCAAAGTGGATTTATGCCAGGAAGATCATGTACGGATCAGATATTTAGCCTAAGACAGGTCGCAGAAAAAAGTTTGAGAGTAGGAAAGAAAGTCTTCTGTGCATTTATCGATCTAGAAAAAGCATTCGACACGGTAAATAGAAGTAAACTTTGGGAAGTCCTTAAAGAGTATGGAGTGAATGGAGGGCTCCTACAAGCAATAAAAACAATATATACAGGTAGTAAAGCGAGTGTAAGTGTAAATGGGAAAAAGAGTGAATGGTTCGATATTATGCAAGGCGTGAAACAAGGATGCGTTATGTCCTCGTGGCTATTTATCATATTCATGGATAAGTGTCTTAGAACTGCCCTCTTCGACGAAAAAGGTGTAGATCTCGAAACCGTCAAGGTACGTGGGTTGGCTTTCGCGGATGATAAGATTGTTATGGCAGAATCAGTCGAAGACTTGCAAAGAATGTTGAATAAACTTAATACAAGCATGAAGAACATGGACCTCAAAATTAACGTGAATAAAACGAAAGTCATGGTGTTTGAGGGAAAAAGTGAGAAAACAATATGCAACATAGTCCTAAATGATGAGAAATTAGAACAAGTTGACAAGTACGTATATCTAGGTAGTCTATTCACTAACGACGGAAAAATAGATGGGGAATTAGATAGGCGCATAAATAAGGGTAAGCAGGTTATCGGTAGAGCAAGGTCCATCCTCACAAATAAAAACATATCAAAAAAAGCTAAAATGGCCATACATAACTCTATTTTCGTACCGACTGTACTATACGGTAGCGAGACATGGACCTGTCAAGAAAAGGACAGGAGTAAAATCAACGCGATCGGCATGAAACCTCTGCGCATAATATGCGGGAAAACATTGATGGACAAAGTACGAAACGAGACAATCCTCGAAGAATGTGGTACAGGGGAGACACTAGTTGACATATGGGAAAGAAATCAGCTAAGGTGGTTCGGACATCTTGAAAGAATGAAAGATGAACGACTGACCAAGCAAGTGTATAAAGGTAAAGTAAATGGCAAAATGCCCAGAGGTAGACCGCCGAAAGAATGGTTAGAATCTGTGAATGAGACACTAATACGAAGAGACATAAGAAGCCATAGAAATACAAGAGCCTGCATGAAAAAATGCATGGACGTGAATGAAGCTAGAGTAGTATGCCAGGACAGAAATATGTGGCGACAAATAGTTTATAAACAGAGTGACAATAGAGTGAATGATGCCTGAAACAAAGACCTTGGATTCTAATGGGCCCAAGTGGGGAACCATACATAATAATTTTGTGAGGCTCCTCATTTGGGGTGATCGCTAGAGAGATTGATCAGCAACCTGGGTCGGAGCAGTGTTGCGGAGTGAACGTGTCATTTATATAAATAACACGAGAACTCCAGATCAATCTAAAACATCTATACATAACACCTACATACCCATCCACCCTATACCCATATACCGATCAACCTCATACCTATATAACTATTTCACTACCTTCCAACCGAACAAGTCACGCCTACCCCGGAAGGGAAAAGGCTTAATGGTATAATAATAAATAATAATTGCAAAATGTTTGTAACTTTTGGCTAGTTTACAAAAGTAACTAATTTGTTTAATTACAATTTAAATATTATTGCCGGCCGAGAAACGTTTTGCAAATTTGATAATTTTCAACTCTCCACATTTCTAACATTTGCTTCTAAAAAACGCAACCTTCGCAATTTCCGCTGAAATTTTGGGAGTCGGATTGCAAAAAATTGAACAATAATTTCAATGAAAAAAAGCAGAAACAACATTTTGCAAAACCTTCGGTATTTTCGCTGGGGAGTGATTAACAAAATAATAATTTGTTCATAATTATTAATGTTGCCGTATCACGAACGTTTTGCAAATTTAATACAAGATAGAGACTGAATTTATAATTACTCACTCAAGTTTGCAAAATGTTTTGAATTTTCGTGAAGCAGTGGGGGGCAAATATTGCAAATTAATTTTTTTAAACAAATTTCCTACCCGATCACATTTTGCAAAATGTTATTTTATGTTCAACATATAAAAAAACAACTATAGAATTTTTTTGAAGACCTTCGGAATTTTTGTTAATTGACTCGATTTTTTTGTCTAATTCCACTGGTCTATCAATTGAAATAAGTGTAGTAGCATCTAATACACAAAATTAATAAATGAAAATGTTTTGAAGAAATTGAATAAACAGATATTCAGATTCAAACAGTGCATAAGTTAATACAGTTTGTTTAATACAATAAGAGATGTGTTGCAAAGATAGACTTTTCCCCCAACACGACACCTTCAGGGCAATTTAAGGTCCTTTTAGTGAAAACAGAATATATTTCTGTAAAGGAGTAGCCGAATAGTGCATTTGTTTATATAACTTCGTGTATAACGTTATTGACTATATTTGAAAGACAAAATTTTCTGATAGAACATCACTATGAAATCAAGTTAAAGTCATTTCAGTGAAAGTAGAATGTATTTATGAGAATGAATGTTCAAGTAGTGCATTAGGTGCTACTAAACTTATTTTTATTGGTTCCGAATTTTGTTCCGATTGTTTATGGAAAGATAAAAAGAGTTGTAAAAATGGACATTTTTTCATTTTATTCGACAACATAAAAGTGCAGTTATAAAGATATAAAAAAATTGGATCTTATGATTCACTTTGGAATATGGTTAAGAATATTTGAAAAAAAATTACAATTGATTAAGAATATTGTCGGCTGTAGGCTATTTTGGAACAAATTGTGACATTTTGCTCCGGGGCACGGTGGATATTACAAATAACGCCTGTGTTTGTGGATGTTTATATTAATTTTTTACATTAACTAGCTCTTGTTGGTTGGATAAAGAGTGCTCAAATGTAATTTCTATTTAAAAATACGTGTCATGAAGGGTAAAGATGAAAAAAAGTATTGGTGGAAAAGGCTTCGGCAAAAATTGAGTATTTACAGCATATTTTGAGCGTCAAAAATGAAAACATTATTGTTTAATAGGTGAAGTAATTTTCAGAGCTCCTGAAATCATTATTTGGTTGTATAAACGTTATAAATACATTTAAAATAAATTAAATCTTGCAAAATCACGTCTGGGGCACAACAGCACCGTAGGTAAGGAGGGGCAGCGTCGACCAGTTAACAGTCAATGACTTTTTTAAAGTTAATACGATGTGGAATTGATCCACTTTTTTTTCATTTCGAGTCCTACATTATTGTATATCATATTCCTATGAGTATTAATTACATTAATGAAACAATGATTTAATAATTCAATTATTTCCAACAAGCTGTATTTCGTCGCCTTTGCGCCACACCCGAGGGCAAAGCCAACCGCAGCTTTTTATGAAAATCAAAACATCTGAAGATGGCAAAACATGATGGTTCGCGTCTGTGGTAATTTATATACTGGAAAAATTACCTTAAAACATTTCCAGCAAGAAGAATATAAGTTATTTTTAATAAAAATAGTGATAACTGTGATATAACCTCTTATGCGTTGACATTGCACTAGAGATGGACTACGCGCAAAGGTTTCTACCATACCAATACAAAACACCCGCTCTACCGACCGGATTTATAATAATAATATTTAATAGTTTCTTGCATGTGGCCCAGAAGATAAGTGGATTTTCTACATTACCAATCGCTTATCGACAAAACTTATGATACTTTAATAACCTAAGCACGTGTGAACTGTTATTTTCGACGAGCTTGCCCCACTGGTGAAGCCTCAATTATTTAAGATTTTTAATATATTTTGAACCTAAATTACGTTCAATTATTATAATGGAATAACGTGATATTGTTTCATCTGTCAAATTATCAAATTTCCATACTGTAAGTATTGCCATTAATTTTGAAAACTTTATATTTCGGCCAGCGAATCTTCCATTCTTTCGTTGTAAAAACTGTTTTCTGCATAATTTTTCTTTTGCATCGTTAATTTTCAAGATTTTAGTACGTAACACTATCTTTATGATAAAATAGATATATTTAATGCAAAGTAATATTAAAATTGTTAAATAATAGCGATGTTATAAGCAAAGTTTCCTTTGCCCCACCGGTTGGCGCTGCCCCTCCTTACCCTATGTATTTCAGAAAGCAAGAAGGAATATCTGGGGTTTGCAACATACTTTGATTGATAAGAAAACATTTAATTACTGTTTAAAAAGTCGGGAGTAATTTGTTTTCGTTACTTTCAACACTTCAGAATTATTATGTTGTATACTTTTTATTCTACAATATTTATATTCTTGAAATAAAAAGCATTTCGTCGCTTAAGTTGTGGCACCATCTATGTAATCAGTTTTTCTCATTTTTCAGGAGACACAAAAAACTGTTTTATTCTGAAACTGCTAGTTGTTTCTTCTGAAAGAGGTTAGTGTGGTGGCTCCCCGGCACTATATAATTGATATTTTCATTCACTCCAGCACGAAAATTTGCATCGGGAAAAGCAATAAACTCATATTGGCCAAGAAACCCATTTTTGCCTAATTGTGGACTAGATGGTGTCAGAACTTAAGCGACGACTTGAGTAATAACAATCTTCGCTGATAATGTGAGCTTCACCTTGAAAAATACACACATCAAGATCATATTTTGATCATAATTTATAGCACGCGTAATTCAATGCTGGCCACAATAATCCACTTTCCCCTAGTTATTATACAACATAATATTGACAAATGTCACACAAATATCCAAGGTTGAAATAAGAGAATTAAATATGACTCAGGACACCTAAAATTTTCGGCCCAGCACTGGTCGTTTCTCACAAGCGCTATGAATTTTCTTGGTTATTATATATGAGAGTTGTCTTTTATATTTCGGGAATGGGCGATCCTGCTATTGCCATATGAAAACCGATGTCTCAAGTATGTTAAGCTGGCATAACACTATTGAGGTATAGAGATGTAACCTATTTCATAATTTAGGGCTAATTTGGGCCCCTATTCCCAAATTTAGAGCACTTTTATTTTCTGTAAAAACTTGTGTTTGCGCTAGCTTAACGTTAAGCTAGCCGAATATTGCTGTAAAACGTAATAAAAATGATTTTACAGAAAATTCACGTCATACAATAATTTAGGGCTCATTTAGGGCTCTGGGAATATAATAATCAAAATTTTAAAAAAATGTTGAAGCAATTTTTGTTTAAACAATCCTACTAAAAATGAGTTGAACATATTTATTTTCTTATCCCACGTTAAGGCTCATTTAGAGCTCCCCGAATATGATACTTGGACATTAAAAAAAATTGTTTAAACAAATTCACCAAAAAAATTTAGTTTTTTTTTATTTCCCTTGCATAATTTCAGGCTCATTTAGGGCTCCTAAAATATCGTCGACCGGAAGTCGTCCGACTTTTCCTTCGCCCCTTTTTTTGTTATAGATGGTGTTGTGCCACCTTAACGTTATAAGAAATACGTGAGGAAAATTATAAAACCGATTCTTTCCATTCGCATAATTTAGGGCTCATTGAGGAATAATTGGGGCCCGTAGTCCCAAATTTAGGGCACCAATATTTAAAAAAAAAAATTAGTGTTTGCGCTAGCTTAACGTTAAGCTAGCCGAACATTGCTGTAAAACGTACTAAAAATGATTTTACAGAAAATTCACGTCATACAACAATTTGGGGCTCATTTAGGGCTCTGCGAATATAATAATCAAAATTTTAAAAAAATGTTTGAGCAATTTTTGTTTAAACAATCCTACTAAAAATGAATTGAACATATTTATTTCCTTATCCCACGTTAAGGCTCATTTAGGGCTCCCCGAATATGATATTTGGACATTAAAAAAAATTGTTCAAACAAATTTACCAAAATAATTTATTTTTTTTTAGTTCCCTTGCATAATTTCAGGTACATTTACGCGAGTGGAAAGAATCGGTTTTATAATTTTCTTCGCGTATTTCTTATTCATTTATTATATTTATAGTATTCAATATATAAATATATATAATAATAATGTAATATATATATATATATATATTAAATAATATATATAAATATATATTATGTATATATTTATATATTATATATATTTATTATATTTTATTATATTCCCAGAGCCCTAAATGAGCCCTAAATCATGCGAGTGGAAAGAATCGGTTTTATAATTTTCTTCACGTATTTTTTATAACGTTAAGGTGGCACAACACCATCTATAACAAAAAAAAAAAAAGGGCAGAGGAAAAATCGGACGACTTATGTGCCACTTTGAAGGACTAAAAGAGGGCCTAGATCCAATATAAATTAAGCCTTCTACAGGTCCCCCTAAAGCCTAGTAAGACCTTCATTTAGAGGTCTAAAGTAGGAATAATATTTTGACTCGGGTGAAACAATAATCGGAAACGAAAAAAGCTTTATTTTATAATTCTGCAATTAATTCTAAAAAATACGTGTATTTAACAATTAAACCGTAAATTCGAAAAAAGGTAGTCAGGGATTTACCGGATGACAAGTACACATATTTAATCAAATTTATTTTGATACCATGTACACTAAAAATAATTGGGACATAAGGTATTGTTGGAAAAAAGTCTTAATAAAACCCTGTAATAAAAAAAGTTCTTCTAAAAACAGGCGTAGAATATTCCAGGGACATGATATTGTCAATATTTTGATTTTCACCCATATATTTTTGGATTGTTTACTTGCGATTATTTGTTTGTTTGTTATAAAAATGATTCAAAGAAATGTCAGGGTCTCGACAGAGTTTTAGTATCAAAATTTCAGACCTTTTCTCAGACCTTATTTCTGTATCTTTAAAAAGTATCCGTTTTAATTTCTTGTGGAAAAATTAGGCATTACTGATTGGCTGGAATACTGGAAGTATAAGTGCCCAGTCAATCAACGTTTATTTTTTATGTGCTAAAACTTCCACAATTCTTTGGAAAACTGTAGTACTTTGAAATTGAACAATTTTCAACTGTAAAATGTCAATTAAAAATATTTGAAAATTCAACAATATATCATTCTAGCCGTTTAAAATGCAACTAATTTCAAACGAAATGGTTTGAAATTACTTGTGGATAAGAGTATTGAAATTCCAACAATCTCAAGTTGAATGCATTAAAAATGAAAAACTGATCACTTTTTAGTTAAAAGTATTCTAACTTCCCAAAATTTAAAGGATTCCGTATTGTAAAATATTGCATAGTTTCAAATTTAAAAGTTTGTTTTGTGCGATTTTGAATTAAATATTTTAAAGTAGAAAATGTTTTTATATGTTTAAATAAAACCAGATTTTAGGAGTGAAATATTAGAAATTAAACATTTGTAACTGTAAGTATTAAAAACCGAATAAAATTAAATATAAAACCTTAAAATTTGGAATTTAACAGTTGAAAATCATTAAAAACTTTCAAGCTACAGAAATTTACAGATAACAAGTTTCAAACTTGGACTCTGAATTAGGAGAAAGACAGTAAACAACTACTAAACGATGGACTAAGTTAAATACATATAACTAATAATAATTATTATTATTATCATTATTACACCATTAGGCCATTTCCCTTTCGGGGTAGGCGTGTCTTGCTCGGTGATGAAAGGAGTAATGTAGATTTTTTAAATTGATCTAGAATTCTCGTGTTATTTATTTAAATGACACGTTCGTTCCGAAACACTGCTCCGACCCAGGTTGCTGACCAATCTCTCTAGCGATCACCCCAAGTGAAGAGCCTCACAAAGTTGTTATGCATGGTTCCCCACTTGGGCCCATTAGAATCCTAGGTCTTTCTTTCAGACATCATTCCCTCTATTGTTACTCTGTTTCCAAACTATTTGTCACCACACTTTTCTGTCCTGGCATATTACTCTAGCTTCCTTCACGTCCATGCATTTTTTCATGCAAGCTCTCGTGTTTCTATGGCTTCTTATATCTCTTCGCATTAGGGTCTATTCATTCTTTCAACATGTCCGAACCATCTTAACTGATGTCTTTCCCATATGTCAAGTAGTGTCTCTTCTTTACGACATTCTATGAGGATTATCTCGTTTCGGACTTTGTCCATCAGTGTTTTCCCGCATATTGTGCGCAGAGATTTCATGCCAATCGCGTTGACTTTACTCTTGTCCTTTTTTTTGCAGGTCCATGTCTCTCTACCGTATAGTACAGTCGGTACAAATATAGAACTATGTATGGCCATTTTAGCTTTTTTTGATATATTTTTATTTCTGAGTATGGACCCTGCTCAACCGATAACCTCCTTACCCTCATTTAATTAATACAACAAAATCGCTACAACAAATTTGTTACAATCTTTTCACTAAGTTAAATCTAAAGAGAATACGAATTTTTGTATATGAAAATTTTCCATGTTGAACACAATTAAATACAAAAGAATGAGGAAGTTCATTTTTCTTTCATGCTTAAGACGGTTACAGCCTAATATGTCACAGGCATTTTTGTTAATAGTTGGATTTTTTTTTGTAATAGTTTGAACGATAATGTCCTAGTTTATTTCATCAGTCACAGACACATTTTTGTAATGCAATCCAGTGATCTGGAAAGAGTAGTATCCTTAATTTCATATATTGGGTGAAGCCTGGTTTCATTATACCCCACTATCCACGGATCGCATTACAGCCAAGTGCATGATGGGGGGACCTACAGCTAATGTACATAGATGTACATAGAAAATTTTCCAGAGGTACCGTCTCAGGGATCGAACCTCGGTCCTCTAGCATGAAGTTCGAGCGCTTAACCTCCTGAGCCACCGAGCCTATTATTATTATTATTATTATTATTATATTCTCATTATAATGAGAAGGTATTGTTTTTATGTAAAAACTGACTGTCACGGATTTCTTTAAGTCTCCACGTTTCGAGTGCGAAGCACGAGATACATGATGAGAATGTGTTCGTTAAAGCCGAAGGAGCTTTAACAACAGATGATTCACAATCACCAAATAACAGTTCTCAATGCTTTGACCTTTTATTTTAAAAGGAGACAATCGCTGCTTAATTTCGGTGATCGAACGAGGAGCTTCAAACAATATTTCATGTGTCCAAGCGAACAAATATGAAACAATAAATATTGCGAAATTTCTAGTTAAAACTTTTTGATGATTTTGAATTAAAAAAATTCAAAATGAAAAATTTCAAAGTTGAACACACACCTTGGTTCGATTCCTGACTGAGGTATGCATTTTTCATCGTTTTAGGATTTCATAGCCCCGGGCTGAAACGGCTATTGTATATATATACTATTGCTAATTGTACATTTGTACAACTGAAATTTTCAACGTTGAAAATTTCGAATTTTTTGGGCTTCTGTTTGCCTCCAATATTTTAAAACATTTTATGAAAGTAATTGTCAGAGAAATTTTTTCCGAATAGTTTTTATTCTTCTATACATAATAATGAGTTTTCTTTGTTTTCTACATACTTTTTCTAGACGAAGAACTTAACAAAGGAGGAACTTGAAAATAGGACTTTTGAATTAATTGGAAATCATCCAAACACCTACACATTCACAAAACAAATGGCTGAACATTTGATGTCTAGGGAAAAGGAAGGACTTTCATTGTCTATTGTAAGACCAGGAATTGTTCTGAACTCGTGGAAAGAACCAATTGCAGGATGGATAGACAATGTCAATAGTGGAGCCTGCGGATTTATAGCAGGAATTTCCAAAGGTTTATTTCGCACGTAAGTTTAATTACTACCAAAACTATGAAAGCTGTAGAATCAAGTATTTTTAAGAAAAATTTCAACACTACTGAAATTTTCATCCTTTTTTTTTATCTTAAACAGTTTTTTTTCATAATCTTAACGATACAATTAAAGCTAACATAGAGATATGCAAATTATATTTTGCGGCATTGTATCACATCACGTCTGCAAACTAAAAATATGCGAAATAACTGCAATTTCCTTGACATACATCATATAATGACAACTCTCTCTTATTACGCAACTAGCTTTTTTTGCTCTATTATGCGAACAAAGTAGAATCAGATATTAAAATCTTCTAACTAACTTGCATCCAGAATGTATTCGTGAATGAAAAACTGACAGAAAGGTTTGATTTTAATAGACCCAACATTATTTTGTTGTCCAGGGACCAGGGTGGCCGAAAAACTTCATTTTCAAAACTCCCTCACTTTCTCTTGAGTTTTCCCTGACCGATTTTTCATTTTCCCTGCCCTTAATATTCAAAGACCAGAATTTTAATCTTTTAACAATTTTAATGTAGAATCTCTTCTACAAACGGAATGAAACAAATTCAAATTTAAGAATTTCTAATTTATTTATTAGGCCACCAAAAAAGGTGACTTTTCTACCATAAAAGATGAAGGTTCAATCCACAAGGACGAATTTCTAACCTAAAAAGCTGAATTTTCAACAAAATACTTGAATTATTAACCAAATACTGGAATCCTAAATTCCTAATGCCTAAAAAAAATTGCAATCAAATAATCGAATTAAAAAAAAAAATTGAACTGAGAGCAACAAAAAAATAATTTTTCAACCCGAAGAGATGAATTTTCAACAAAAAATATCATAAATGATAATTAAAAAATTGATGTTCAACAAAATAGTTCAATTTTCAACCAAATAAGATAATTTTCAACCGACAAATATGAATTCTCAGCAAAAAAGACTAAAAACTAAAAAAGATCAATTTTCAGTTGAAAATGGAAAAGTTACATTCTCAATTAAAAAAAAAAAAGAATTTACAATAACATAGTCAAATTTTTCAACAAAAGAGAGGAATGCTCAAGTAAAATTATGAATCTTCAACCGCAAAAATTAATTTTTAATAAAGTAAATTCAACTTTTAGCTAAAAAGGTCAATTTTTAACCAAAAATAAGAATTTTGTACAAAACAGTAGAACTGTCAACTCGCATATAGAACTGTTCTAACAAAAAGACGAATTTTCAACAAACTGGTTTAATTTTCAACCAGAAATGAATCTTCAACTAAAATGATAAATCTTCAACCAAAAAATGAGTTTTTAACAAAGTAGTGGAATTTTCCAACTAAAAAGACAAATTGCCTACAAATAAAATATGTTCAGTCAATAAAGAAAAAAAATTCTTTCAAATTATTGAAGTTGCAAGCCAAAAGACGCATTTTCTGTAAAAGAGTTGAATCGAGTTGAAAAAGAAGAATTATTAACAAAATCATTTAATTTGCTGAAAAAATAGAAATATGAGGCAAATAAATTACGAACTTTTACTTTTGCAAGATTTTTTTCAAAATCCCTGACTTTTCCCTGATTTCCTTGACCTTCGGCCACCTTGATGTCCCAACAGACATTTGGTTCTTTCAACAAATCTTTTGTTGAACACAAATTTTGTTAATTATAAAATATTACTTAAAAGTATTTACATATTAGATTAGTTATTACCAAATCTTTTATTTAATGTAATTATTCATTTTAGAAGATACTCTATTTGAAATATATTTGAATTTTCTAAACAAATTCTTCTAAGTTTCAAACAATGATTGGTGGAAGAAAACATAATAAAATGTAAAAATTCAGATTTCAGGCTAATCCTAATTATCTGCAAGATTTTATACCAGTAGATATGGTAGTATCAACTATTTTAGCATCAGCACTTTACGCTGTCCGAAATCCTACACAAATGCACATATTTCACTGCACGTCAAGTTCAGTGAATCCAACCACTTATCGCGAATATTGCAAGGTAGTGACGAAATGCTCGAGAGAGCATCCTTGCAGAAATGTACTTTGGTACCCAGAAGCTCGACCGAGGTCAAGTTATTTGCGCCATACTTTAGTGATGTATATTTTTCATATGGGCCCTGCTTATGTAATTGATTTTTTGAGAAATTTAACCAATGCAAAGTATAAATCCTCGTAAGTATCCACAATATTTACATACCTAATAATATTAGGATTCTTATAGAATTAAGATATCAATATTTCAGGCAATTTAGATATTTCGTCCATGACAATATTGTAAGAAAAATTTTTGACATTATTTTCCAATTTTCCTACTAAATAAAAGAAGTTGAACACTGGAAAAAATTTGTAGTTATAAGACGACTACTTTATTATTAAAAATTTTCTACGAACTTTTCAAATTATTCAGTTTATTAAATCTTAAAAAAACAATTTTAATAGTTACATAAGAAAAGAGAAACGATTTATCATGACCTATAATAGTATATTGTGCTACAAGTGCGGAAAGTAGGCAGTTCCACACGAGTGCGAAGTTTGTTGTGGAGTGAGACGCCTGAAACGATCATGGATAATAATGGCCCCTCGTGGAGAGCTTTACTTAGTGGATCTGATTATAGCAGAGAGTATGGATCTTATTATGTGGATGTGATTAGAGTCAAGAATCATGCTATGGTATTATCAGTCTACGTATGTCTGTGTGATCTATGCCATATAATGACTTTGTGAAGCTCTTCACCTGGGAGGATTGCTAGAGAGACGATATATCAATTCCTTGAGTTTAAGATAGTTCAAATCCGTTGAAATCCCAACAAATTACTGAAAACAATTGAACATTCCTTGGAAGCTTTTAAAATACCCTAAAATATTTGAAATTCATCCAAGTCTTCTGAAATCTCACGAAACTTTTTAATGCTCTTGAATTCCTTCCTTGGAATATTAAAAAAAAAACCTAAAATATTTTAAATCTTTTGAAATTCCCTGAAACTTTGTATAGCTCTTGAAAATTCCTCGGAATTTTTAAAAATGCCCTAAAATATTTCCAATCATGTGAAATCTCTTGAAATTCTATGAATTTTTAAAGCTCTTGAAAATTCCTCGGAATTTTTAAAAATACCCTGAACTCTTTAAAATCCTTTGCACATTATACTTTATACACCAAGGGCATGATTTGCAAGTTTTTTCCCCCCGATTATCATGTATCACAGGGGAGGTCTGACGTGGCGAGTCGAATCGGTACAATTCACTTTTAGCGCCGGTTAACAAGATTTTTACTGAGCCGGTTGATATTTGCTTGTCTCAAATTTTTTGAAAAATATAAAAATTTTGGATATTTTTGAAAATTTGAAATTTTTTGGGGGATTTGTGTAATTTTTGAAAATATCCATAATTTTCAAAAATTTCTTGAATTTTCAAAAATTTCCAAAAATTTCAAAAATTTTCAAAATTTTTAAGATTTTGAAAATTTTCAGAAATTTCAAAAATTTTCAAAATTTTTCAAAAATTTCTTAAATTTTCAAAAATTGTAAAAAATTCTATAATTTTCAAAAATTTTCGAAATTTTCCAATTCTCAACATTTTTTAAAATTTTCTAAAATTTTCAAACTTTTCGAAAATTTCTGATATTTTCAAAAAAATTTCAAAA
>CAKNXH010002427.1:7222-17751 GCA_932178445.1 Andricus quercusramuli
AGGAATATTTTGCACTAATTTACCTTTGAAATATGCTGCAAAACAGGACTTCCAATATCAACCACTTGCGTTGTACACAAACTTTTATTTTGATTTCTTTGATCAACAATGTCAAAATATTAACTACGCGTGTTGAGACTATGAGTCGAGTTCACAATGTGAGCTCACACAAAAAGAGTCTTTTGGCAGTGGTTAAAGCAGTCCAACACCCACAACATAGCGGAGATTGAGGTGGCCCACGACTCCCCACGGCCCAAACTCCCCACCGTCCCCTACTTGTAAATAAGCTTACTTTAAATGAATTTTAGTAATGAATTTTGCTGATTTTAAAGTGTCCAGTATTTCTGTCACTACTGTGATTGGGTAGAGGTACATTTCGTTCTATTATTAACCTTTTTAAATCTTAACAAAATCTATAGTCCTCCTCTGGTTGTATAAGCATAACCATAGGGTTCGACTGATCGGAAGAAGAAGGTTCTATTATATCATGTTCTAATAATTTATGTATGGTTTGATAAATTATTTCTTTAATTTTTGGGCTCGAGAAGTAATATCGCTGTTTAATGGAATCGGGCCGTGGACGTCAATGTTGTGCTTTGTTAGGTGAATCACCTCATGTTCTTTTCTCTGAGATACTTTTGTGTTGTCTTGTAGAAGTTTTTATGATTGGGATTGTCGGCTTTTGTTAAGCTCAACAACATCTCCGCAAATTTTCGGCTAACAATTATTTTGTTCTTCTATGTTTCTTAAATTATCCGAAATTTCATTTAGTTCAATTGCTTTATTTTTTAAATTAACCCATTGATTTCTGTTAATAATTTCCGATATCTCATTATTTTTTTAGATTCCTTTTTCAGCTTTTTCTGATGAGTAAATTTTTTATTTTTCAAAAGATTACTGTCTTGATCCTTATACCTGTCCTCATATTTACTATCATAAAAAATCTTTTCTGTTTTACTTTCCCTATTTTTTCTCCTAATTGTAAGTTTTCCTGAATTAAGTGAGTCTTTTCTGCTCGATTCGTCGCTAGTCTTGTGGCTGGGGATGCTTTCTACGGGTTAGAATTTGTCGCTTGTGGGGATGCTCATTAGGCTTGGGATTTCCTTCTTTGGATTTATTACAAGACTTCGGGCGTTTTTAGTTTTTGGAGATGGGTTGGAATTGATAGTCATTAGGGAAATTTTCCTATATTTTATTGTTGGAGTGCATTTGTTAAGCTCGCTTCTCCTTTTGAGGTAAATGCTACCTCCGAATTTTGGTTTACTATCTGAAATCCTATTTTCTTCTTTCTAAACTATTGATTCGTCCCTGATATTTTCATTTTTTCTTTCTTTAGTTTCTTTGACTTTGATGTCATGTTTAGTTTCGATTTAATTGTCAGTTATGGGGAGGGGTAATGAGTTTGGGTAAGCTTCCATAGAATAACTGGTTGCAGGAATCCCTAGTAGTCATCCAATTTCTGAGTCACAGCTTAGGGTCATCCCAACTAACCTGAACATTCAGTGTTTCGCCTCTTTCCAGATTGTGACTGGAATTACTACTTGTCCAATTATATCGGCCGTTTCTCCGTTCGGTATCATTAATTTTCGCAAAACGGGTTCAAAAATTGAATGTTTGTAATTCTGGATTTTTCCAGAAAACGTGTCTCCGCTATTTCACTTTTATCGGAATTTATCATTTCTAGCGTCTCGATACTAGGTTGTATTATTTTTGCTCCTAATGCTCATCCTTTCAGTTTCCCTGGTTCAGTGTTGCCAAGCGTACAGTAATCAACGTACATGTACGATAATTTTGAGTAATGTACGACTTACGATAAGCATACAATATAGTATACGATAATTGTACGGAAGTATCGATTGAGTAGAATCTTATTTTTTTATGATGAATTTAGGGGTGTGGCGTGTACAATACCTCGCACGATTTGCAAGCATGGATGCGCAAATAATTGAATTATAAATTTTATTTTTAAAACGTGCGCATTTCGCCGACTATACATATATCAGTGTGTACGACTATTGTATGCGATATTCAGTGATTGAGTACAATAATCAGAACCATACATTTTTTTATTCACGTACGGTAATTGTACGGTAATTGTACGGTAAATTTACAGAGCCTCGTACGGTAAAGGTATTTGACCAATCTGGCAACACTGCCCGGGTTTAACGCATAATATGGGCATTACCTTTCAAAATGGCACGCCAAACTACAATGGTAACAATTTTAATTATTTGTGTTTTCGTTCGCGTTCGTATTTGAGTCCTGTTCTTTGTTCGAGTTAGGAATGCAAGATTCTAATGTGTCCTCTACGGGTTCACATTCATCTTGTATATCTTTCCTATTCCTTTACAGACTTCTACACACTTTCTTGGTGGTGGGCGGAAGACCTACACTTTAAGGTGGATTCCGAACCACCAAGACCAACAGCTTTAAGTACTTCGAGAACCTTCTTCTCTAGAGGTACTGGTCCCACGACTCTCCAGAGAAGAACAACTCCCTTGCTAGGCTAGTGTTCACTGCATGGGCTGCCGAGGCTCTTCCAGAGTGCGAAGCGGGAATCGAACCCGCAAGCCGACGGAATGGGTCCAAAGCCTACGCCTTCACCTCCACGACCATCGTCCCACTTTTTGTTCGAGTTACAACTTGTTTTGTCTTGTGAGTCCTTGTTATAACATTTGGTAACATTTGTTCAAATAAAAGTAAATTTGTTTGAAATCTAGGTTGGAAACCAGGTGGAAGTCTACGTCTGAAGTTAGGTCTGAAATTTTGTTGGTATTGATTTGGAAAATGTGGGAAAGGAAATCCTAATGGTGGAAGTGCACTGATAGAAATGTTGACGCGGATTTAACCATACGACCGTAGGCTGAAAAATTACGAGTATATTTACGATATAATACGTCTAATTCAATCACAAAGAGTATGAAGTGCACTTGCTAGAATATGGTAAATGAAATTTTGGAAAATATTGTTTTCTTCGGTCTATCGGTCCCATAAGTGAAGAAAAAAATAAATAAAAACGATTCTAGTTCTTAAACATCGTTCTTCAATAAACTTTTCGACGTTTTGGCACACAATACGAGCCTTCTTGAGGAAAAATTCCTTCTTTAACAAAATTTTGTTACAATCAGTTTTTTTTTTAGTATTCTCTCATTGTTTTTGAAATTCATGAACTTTATAACTATACATTTTTGTCATTACCTGTACTTAGTATGTGGAGTCAAACATTAAGAAAAATTAAAAACAATGTCAAAACATTAGACGCTTTCAATGAGAGAAAATATAATTGGTCACATTTTTGTTAAAAAAATAAAATAATATATATAATAAAACTTTTCTTTCTCTTTCTTTTGTTGAAACCACTAAAAAATAAATTTGCACGAGGCTCCAACTCGATATAACAATTGCATTTTTGGTTTTGAGAAAGGAACAAGTATAATCGTTGAATACATCTGTCAACGAGTACTAGATATATATCTAATCTACACATTAAGGACGATACTACAAGAGCGACGATGAACAAATCAAGTTTACATTGACATGACGAGTGAGGAAACCGTGCCATAGCTCATGATATTTATATCCATTGTTTCACTTTGAAGATTTATTGAAATTTTATTAAATTTTTGTATGAAAATTGCCTCTATAACTCGTCTTTCTTAAGTGTTATTTTCTCTTGTTTTTAACCATCTACCAGTTTCACCGATGCAAAGTTTGTTACAACCAGTACAGCTTATCAAATATACCACTCCTGATAAATTTTCTGTTCTTTCCGAATCTTTTTTGTTAAGAACAAAATCATCCAAATTATGATCATTCTTGAAATAAACGTTAATATCAAACTTTTTTAATGAACTTCTTCGACTTTCAGAAAGACCTTCGATATACGGAAGAGTAACCTTTAAATCTGTTTTTTTTTTTGTTTTTTTCTAACCATTTTTTATGTTTCTTACTTTTACTTGAGCTATTATAAATTTAGTGGATCCTTTCTTTTATAACACTTTATATTAATGTAAGTAGATAGTTATTTTGTTGTAAAGTAATTTTCATATTATCTTAATTTTCTTTCCTAAAATTTACATCACTTAGTTTAATACATCTATCTATTAATCCTTTTATCAAACCAATTTTTTGACTAAACAAGTGGTGAGAATTATAATTTGAATATATCCCAGACCATGTCTGTTTTTTGAACCAATTTGTTATCAAATTACCTTCAGATGTTTGTATAATTTTTAAATTTAAATAGCTTCAACAATTATTCATTTCTGTTTCATAAGTGAACTGGATGGATTCTTCAATACTATTAAAAATGTTTACTAAATCTACAATTGTGTTTGTTGGAATAATGAAAACAATTTCGTCCACATATATTTTATATAGGATCGGTTTAAAGTCTAATTTTTTTAACGCTCGCTTTTCAACATCTTCCAAAACTAGGTTAGATACAATAGGAGACAAACAAGATCCCATCGGGTATCCCGACGTTTGTTTATAAAATTTATCGTTAAATGAAATAACCACGTTGTTAAAAACAGTTCTGGTGACAACTAAAATCTCATTCTCAGATATTTTTGTTAAATTTCTATGTAAATTCAATTTTTCTTCTATACATTCTAGAGCTAAATGCGAAGGAATATTGTCAAACATGGAAGTGACGTCCAATGAGACTAATGAGTGCGTTTTTGGTACTTTTATATTTCTCAAAATATCCTTTAAATTCCAACTATCTTTGAAAATTGTAAGGCAAATTCTGGCGTTACTCCGAAAAATTTGTATTTTGGAGTTCAGCTCCAAATTTCGCTTGGATTTATATAAATATGGTAAATACAACTTATTTGCATTTGTGATACAAAGCTGTAATATATGTGTTGCTATTATATGAAATGTTTAATTCTATAAACATTTACCTGAGTCAACTATCTTTAAAATGTTTACTTTTAGCAATACCCCTTGTATGAATGATTTACCCGACTCGGTTTGTTTTGTTTACAACAGGCGCATCTCGCTCGCGCCTGCGCGTCTGCCTTCATAAGCAAAAAAAAATCGGATTTCCAAAACAGACATCCTGTATAGCTGTATCTATACCAGCAATAAAATAGGGTTCATCTAATCATAAATATTGTTGTACCACTTGTTTATCTCTATCAGTGTGGAAATCGTTGTTTATATTGATTTTTACCCTGATTATTCTGATTGTTCTCCATTTCGGTTGTCCTTTTGATCATTTTTATTTGCCCCTAAATCTGCTTCATTATTATGAAAATTATTATTCTCTTCGTTATCGTTACAGCGCTTTGGTTCATTTTTATCTTCAATTTTAGGTTCTGTTATTTGTGAAACTTGCCCTTGAATTTTTTATTTGGCTAGCTCAGTTTCCCATTCTTCACTCAAGTCTTCTAATTTTTCAAAATTTTCGAAATCATTCCGATTAATACGCCTGTAGGATATCTCTGTGACTTTGACAACAGCGCCATGTGACACGCGAAATATTGGGTATCTCGAAGTTACTTGGCCAAAGTTTATGAATAAAAGCATTGAATATCAATATATTTCAATCAAAAATGTTAATCTTCGGTTTAAAATTAATTCTTTACTATAAGATTTTCCGTTAATATTGAATTGAAATTCAAATTTCTTCCCAATAGTTCCAACTTGGTGGCGCTGTCGTAGCTACCCTATAGGCTTTTCCATATTTCCATATGATAAATTTAACCACAGGCCCATTACTGTGTAAGCAGGTTTCAGAGTAAATACCACTTGTGTTACCATAAGTATAAAAGTAATTTATTGGTAGAAGTAAGTCGTGTCATAGTAAGTTTACTCTATTCCGCTATAGGAACGATTGAAGCTAGACGCGGTCGCTACGTTGCCGCGTCTCTCCTTATCACCCCACTCTCCATTCTCCCCTCTCTGTACCACCATTTAGGTAGAGCCCACATCCCCCCCCCCCCCCCCCAAGTGGAGATTAGGAGTTACATTATTGTGTTACGAGTAATTTTACATTTGAACGAGTAGGTTTACATTATAACGAGTAATTTTAAATCTGATTGGTTTTGGGAAGAGTGGGTCTAAGTAAGGAGTTTCGATTATTAAAATAACATATGTGACATAATTTTGTACTCACTATACATGTCAGTTTACGAATTAAACTGCTTTTTAAGATTACAAGGTACTTAAAGTTATTATAAATTCACAGTCTTTAAAATTACTACGCTGTGGTTAGAAAAATTTCTTACATACAGTTATAGTATTTACTTCTTTTAACATAGGATATAATCTAACTTCTTATTTTCATTTACGGAGTCCTAAAACGTATGGCTAACGCTATATCATATAATTTCTGAAAATCGACACACACACACACAGAGGTTTACAAGATAAGGACTTTACTTATACTTAAATTGCGAAACATCTTTGGATTTATAGAATACTGCTTCGGAGTAGAGAACTTTGGCTTACTCCATAACATAATATAAGAAATTGAAACTAGGGTAGCGAAAATCCTATATATATTTTTAAAGTAATATTACACATTGATCAAGGACTTACATTCTATGAGGGATTGTGTATAATGTTTCGAATACCCTATTTATGTTGTTATAATGATATTAGCATTATTCGAGATCTCAACGTTATACAAGGGAATAGGTACGAGGTTTTAATGCCCTATTTACATTTTTGCAGTAATACCAAACATTGCTCGAGTAGCTGATTCAGTGGATCAGTAGTTTTTCGAGGGTATTTCCTACGAGGCATAATGTACCTACTGATTACTTTAACGTCGGACTTATCGCTGAAAGTTACCTTTTTTTGTACATCAGCACTACATCTACCTATAACTTTTGGTAATTTTTTAACGCAGTCTATATCTGAATTAATGTCTACCACTTCTACCGACTTAGGTTTGCCTCGCCTTAGGATGCTCGGTATAAACCTACTGCGTTTGGGATCGCTAGTGCTTTCTTTACTTGACGGCGCATTTGTGTCTGTTTCGCTAAAGCTACCCTTAGTATGAGTTACAGTTTCGTCCTTCGTTTCCTCAAATGAAACTTGTTTGGGTCTCTCGTGGACCTGTGCCTCTGTAAAAGAACTTGATCTTGACGGGTATACCCCCATATCGGAAGGGGTTGGTACCTGTTTGATGATCGATTCGCTATCCCGCTCGACCTCTGCCTCCCCGCTGCCCGCATCAACCGGTTTCTCTACATTATTTCCTAGGTTCGGTAGTGTGTAATGAGCGGGTTTTAATAATTCAATGTTTACCATTTTCTGAGATCCGTTTACGTTAATCACGAACGTTTTCCCGTCCACGTGGCGCGATATGACCTTGTGGGGCCCTGTATACGGCCTTTGGAGTGGAGGTTCTACAGCTGTGATTCTTAAGAAAACGTGGGAACACGTCGCTAAATCCTTAAACACGAAAGGCTTAATCTTGTTTTTGTGGTCGACCGGAATTGGTTTCACCTTATTAATGTAATCTTGGAATTCATTCAGAAAATGATGCTGATTGGGCTCGGAATAATCAAAGGTGTAAAAGGCGCCCGGAAGTTTGAGTGCTGTACCGAACACAAAATCAGCTGGACTAGCATCGACATCTAAGCGTATCCTTGTACGAAGTCCGAGGAGCACGGTGGGGAGGACGCGTGGCCAATCTGGGTCATCAGCTTGGCACATTAGTGCCGCCTTTAGGTCTCTATGCCATCTTTCGACCATGCCGTTTGCCGCGGGGTGATAAGCCGTGGTGCGAATTCTTTTACAGCCGATTACTTCGAGCAAGGCGCTAAACAATTGGGATTTGAACTGCAAACCTTGGTCCGTAGTTAAGTAGGTGGGTGCACCGTAACGCGATACCCAATTGTCAAAGAAAACCCTTACGACCGTCGACGCTGACGTTTCTTCGAGGGGAATGGCTTCCGGCCACCGCGAGTACCTATCAATCATTGTCAGTATATACCTGTATCCGTGCCGTTTCGGTAACGATCCGACAATATCTATGTGCACGTGATGGAAACGGTCATCTGGGGCGACAAACTGAGCTGGTAGGAACTTGTTCTGCCGAGATACCTTAGCCTGTTGGCAGTTAGTGCATTGTTTACACCATTTGGGAATATTTCTACACATATCGGGCTATACATACTGTTGGCGAATTAGCCTGTCCGTGACTTTCGGGCTGGGGTGTGCTGCGGAGTGGAAGAGACGAAATATTTCTTGTCGGAAAGTTGCGGGCAAGTACGGGCGTATTACGTGTTCATGAATATCGCAATAAAATGGCACGTGGTTTTCGCCCGTCGACAACCTTTTCAGTTTGTGGGGGTGTTTGGGATCAGCCAAAATTGCCTTCAATTGCTCATCTTTTGCTTGCTCTTCCGAAATGTGACTCGCATCGAAAAGAGTCGGTAGCCTGAGTGCGTCGATCCTGGTTTGTACGTCTGGTTGTGCGGTTAAACGCTGATCGCTCCAGTCGAACATAGTTGGAGCACAAAATGCGTCAGTCCGCGACAGAGAACCCGCGACTACATTGTCCTTCCCGGATATGTGGTAAATTTGCGCGTTTTATTGGGCGATGAAAGAAAGCTGTCGTTTTCGGACCTTGGGGGACTTCTCGCAATCCTGGATCATAGCGTACTGTAGTGGTTTATGGTCGAGCAATTGCAAACAGTTTAAACAGAATAGGAGACTTGGATTTACGGCAGTACGAATTTTTTCACATTGTTCGTAGTACATTTCGACTGCATTTTTTTAAATATCATAAATATTTTAACTTAAATAGAAAACAGTGATTGAAACCCGTGATGGACTACAGTCATCAATTGGAACTAATATTTTTTTTCAATAGTTTTTAAAGGCGGTTCTCAAAACACCTGCGGCTTTGACGATAACATTCTCATTGAGAAACTCGCGCTTCAAGTTCGATATATGAGACATACACACGGATGTCTTTAAAAAATAAAACTATGTAGAAAAAATAGAAAAGAATATAAAAAGCAGGTATGTTTCAATACAATTCTAATAAAGAAACATAAGTTTTTTCTTGAATTACTAAATAAAGACATTAGGCTAGAAGTTTAGATTCGCTTTGTTTTATGTTTGGTTCTCAGTCAATTCTACAAAAATTAGTAATCTGTGCGAAATTTGCTCTTGAAAAATTCAGTTGGTTCTTTAACAGTGCCGGAAAAAGTATTAACGAGTACGTTAGAAAAGGGTTCACAAGTCATTAACAATGTTCAAATCATAAAACAAATATGTTGATCGTACCTTTCGTCACTGACTGAAGAAACCTAGAAAGACACATTCAATAATTAGAACAGTCTTGATTTTTCAAGGCAGAAAATGAAATTATTCAAATTTAGACGTTGTGAATACTGCGAGCGTAATAACATGGGCCGTAACCCGAGACGCGTGTAGAACGGTACTGAGCCTCTTCTCACCCGAGCTGAATATACTTGTGCAGTGCACGTTCAGGTAGACGAAAAGAGACCCAGGGCCGTGTACCAGCTCAAGTTTACCCGCGACCGCGTAAGTAATGAAGTTTTTGTTGAAATGTTGAACATTAAGCCCACCTTCGTGATATGTCACAAATATCTAGAAGCTGACATCCTTCGTGGAACTTGGAAAGTGCTTGTAGTAAGCCTCAAGATGTATGCGACCACCTTCGGAGAAGTGGCAATGAAAAAAAAATTGAAATAACTCATGTCGAATTCTGAAACAGAAACAGGAAGTTTGAAAAATTTCACAACGGGCCACTTGAATTGACCTTCTGCAGCTTTAAGAGGTACTGAAAGTTCGTGTAGATACTCGGAAGACCACCTCTTCCAGAAAGTCTAATAAATTTGCGCCAACGCGCAGTCGGGCTGAGTTGATCATTAGGATCGTTCCTTAATGACTGGATTGGTCTCGAGTTCAGACAGACTTCCACCTGAGCAAGGATCGTCGTCATTTCCTCAGAAGTAAGGGTGATGTCACCTAGAACTCGCCGCATATGGTGTTTGACGGATCGAACTGCCGCCTCCTGAAGTCCACCGAAATGTGGCGCTGCGGGCGGACTAAATTTCCACTGAATTTGATTATTTGCAAGATAACGGACAATTTTAGAATCTTCAGCTGATGCTGCAGATAAGCTTTTTCTCAGTTTTCGATCAGCTCCCATGAAGTTGGTGCCGTTTTTACTGTACAAGGTCTTACAAACTCCTCGACAAGCTGAATATATCTTAAAGGCAGCGATGAATGCATTGTTAGTGCAATCAAAAGCGACTTCCAAATGAACTGCTCGAGTAGCGCACGTCTCTGAGGCTGGGACCGCCTTTTTGAAAAATCAAATTCAAAACTATCCTATAATTAAGGGCTCATTTAGGGCTTTCAAGTGCCGCAAGTTCTAAATTTTGGGCTCTGCAATTTTTTATAAAAAACGGCTTGCGGGCTGACTTCATATGAAGCTAGCACCGCCACACCTGTAACTTCAAAACTGTTCATTTGATTTGATTGGGGTTTTTTCAATGATTAAGGGCTCATTTAGGGCTGGCGGTCTCCAC
>CAKNXH010002428.1:2822-42097 GCA_932178445.1 Andricus quercusramuli
AAGGTTTTATGAAGTGTTTATAAGAAATAACAAAGCTGTGATTTTCATAATTTCGTATACATTCTATTTTCCTTGATAAAATATTATAAATATTGAATATTTAATTCAATGAAAATTTAAGAAAGTATTATAATGCAAAAAAGTTTGAAATTTTTTTTAAAAAGTCTTAAAACTTTTGAAAATGGTTTAAAATATGAATATCGACTATTATACTTTCATATTTTCCATGCTTCTTTAAGAAAATATCACTAAAAGAAATGATGATTATTTTACTGAATTAAAAATACATATAATTTATTATCATTCTAAATTCACAATATTTAAAATCAATTAAAAAATGAAATACAAAATTTGAAAATTGAAAACCACTTGAGGCTCGAGAATGATATACATTATATCAATCTAACCTCAAGTTTTCTTATATAATATATTCCTTATATTACAAAATTGAAAACCTGCAGTAACTTATACTATATTCCCTATAGATCCTATACTAGAAAAGATTCTATAATAATACCTGAAAAACATAATCATCATCTTTTAAAACTTTGTTAGCTTTTTTGAGGTTGTCAAACTTTGTTTGTAAACAAAAGTCGACTCTAACCTCCAAATCCTCCAATTCTCCAAATCTGAAAAAGCTGACAAATCTTGAAAATAGCCCAGTCGCCGAGAATGAGAAATTTCAAGTTAAGAGTCGTGCATTCTCGGCAATCCTCGGCGTCAACGCCGAACCCATCTTCGTGGCCGCCACCGAAATCAAACGAAAGAGCACGAAGGAGACAGTGAAATCATCCCAGCCGACAAATTTTCGTTGCCGCGGAGCGTGGAATCAAGTGACGGAGTGGGGACACACCGACACGCGGCGTTTACGTGTGTCGCTCCCACACGGGAGTCGTGGTGGGGGCCGCCAGCTCCCACGATCTGTGAACACTGTCTCGTTTGGTTAAAGATTCTATTCTTTGGTTGAAAATTTAATTTTTTTCGTTGAAAATGCAACTTTGTTATTAAAATCATCTTTTTTATCAAGAATTCAACTACTTTTAAAAAAAATTATTTTAAACTGACAATTAAACTATTCCATTTTTGGTTAAAAATTGATCCCTTTCAGTTAAAAATGTAACTTTTGGTTAAAAGTTGATCTTTTTAGTTGAAAGTTCAACTTTTTGTTTGAAAATTCATGTATTTTGTTGAAAATTCGTCTTGGTAGAAATTTAATCTTCTTGGTTGAAAATTGATCCTTTTTGGTTAAAAATGCAATTGTTTGGTTGAAAGGTTACATGCTTCGTTGAGAATTAATCGTTTTTGGTTGAAAATTCAACAACGTTGTTGAAAATTCATTTCATTGTTAAAAATTATTATTTTTTTATCTGAAAATTTAACTAGTCCATGTTTAGATAACACTTTATCCTGTATATTGAATAACTTGGAAATTCTGCTTTTTTGATAGAACTTCTTCTTGCTCGAAAATTAAAGATTCGTGCCTTTGGGTTATATTTGTAACATTACCCGTTTTAATATAGAAATAAGTAGATTAGATATTTTATGTAAGGAACTAAAAAGTTGTCACTAATGGTAAACATCCTCCTTGTAATTGGGCAATGGCCCTATTTTATGCTGCAATAAACAGAAATGAATGTTTAAACTTTGAAGGAATGGTGGGTAGGAAAGGTTGAGACTTTAGACTGTTGAAAATTCTTCTTCTTGGCTTGACGACTTTACGATTTTGTTGAAAATTCATCCTTCATGGTAGAAAAGTAAGCTTTCTTTGTTGAAAATTAACATTCTGATGAAAGCTCAACTGTCTTCTGAAAAATTTGTCTTTTTGTCTTTAAAATTCAAATATGTATTTGATTGAATTTTAATCTTTTTTGTTTAAAAATTCGACCATTTGATTGGAAATGCATCTTGGTATGGTGAAAATTCAGCTATTTGATTAGAAATTCCAATATTTTATTAAAAATGTCATTCTTTTTGAAAAATTTAATTACTTTGTTAAAGTCATCATTTTTGATAGAAAATTCAACTATGTTTTTAAAAATGTATCCGTTCGGATTGAAAATTCATATTTTATGCTAGAAAAGTCATTCTTCTTGTATGAAAAGTAACTTTTTTTTAGAAATTCAACATTCTTCGAAACACTTGTATTTTTAGCTTTAGAGTTGTACTATTTGGTTAAATCTTGAACTATTTTTTGGAAAATTCGTCTCTTTTACTGGAAAGTTCATCTATTTGGTTGAAAATGCAACTATATATTTGTTTAAAAATGCAACACATTTCTGCTTGAAATATTAGGAATTAATTTAAGGTGTTTCGTATTGAATTCAATGTGTTATTTGCATTAATTTTATTTTAAAAAATTAATAAACGTAAAATCCGTCTTTAGCCAACGGCTACGTTACTTTCCGGGGTGGCGGGAAGGCCAAATAAGCTAAAAACTGGTAAAGTAGTTTATGGATGGCCCATAACTGGACAAATTTTCCGTGTGACAAGAAAGTGGCTTGGCGCCGCCAGGCCTTCCAAAAAAGTTCCCTGGCGGCGCCACGCCTTGACTACACCACTGCACTGATAGGAAGTATTAAAAGCTTATCACTTTTTAATATAAATGGACTATTAAGGATTAAAATAAAGTTTTGAAGCTAAAGTATTCTTTCGTTAAATCTATATAAATAAAATATTTTTGAAATAGAAAATATTTTAAGCGCTCAAATTAGAACTTTTTTTAATTTCAGTTTAGGGCATTGAAGAGTGTAATTTCGAATTTACATTAAAATCATCAGTTGTAGTAAGAATGAAATGACAAATCTTGGAAAGAAAAATTTAATTATACTTATAATATCAAATTTAATTATGAATAATGGAATTTTTAAAACAAAATATGCTTGTTTATGAGAATGATTTCAATCATATAAAAATGCTTATTTAAGAAATTTTAATTTTTGTAGGATTTCTTTATATTGTCATTCATGAGTTTCTAATGACCTAATTATATTAAGTTTTTTAAAATAAATTGTTCAATGGCAGAAATAATTAAAAAATTATGTTAACATTATTGAAAAATGTAACATTTGTTACTAATTGTTTCTCATTTTCTACATGTGAAAATAAATGTTTAATTTTTCCCCTTCATCATGAAAAATATTACCTTTACTAGGTATATAATATCAAGTGGAAAATTTCAAATAACAAAATTAGTTTTATGTAATTTTGCTAAAATCATGTTGAATAAATAAAAAATAATCATTCGGAGTATACTTACCATTAGTAAATTATTTAAAGTTAAATAATCTTATAAGGCCGAGGCTGCGTATACCGCAATTTCGGTACGAATAGCTGCATCGACTTTTTATTTTCACCCATAAATTAAGGAATTGATGGTGAAAGTTTTCGATTACTGGTTTAATTAACAATATTGCAAATCATTTTGTACATTGTACTAATTTTGCACAAAACTAAGTGATTTTTAGATAACTATTCCGTTTTAAAAATTATTTAATTTGAAAATTGTAAAATTTCCATAATTTGAGCAGTTATATTGTTATAATCTTATTTATATGCAGCATTGTTGAAAATTATTGAATCGTGAACGCCCTAATTTCTATTTTCCATTTTTAAATTTGAAACTCATCTAACTATTTTGAATGCTTCATTGAACTGTTTGAATCTTGAATAGGAAAATAATAAAAAAATTTTAATGGTGTTAATTGACAAATGTCACGATTTAAAAAATGTTTTAAAATTCAATTTTAATTGTTTAGCTTCATACGTGTTTCATATTTCAAATATTGTAGATATATTTAAAAAAAAATATTATTGACAAGTTTCAAACGCATAGGAAGTATCCGTTTGAAATCATAAAATCAGATAAAATACTGGGTACTTTATATATGTTTCGCTCAATATATAACTGTTTGAAATCAAATGAGTTTAAAGTTTTTAAATTTTCCATTTTTATATGATGAATTCCAAGAGAATTATAGTTGATAAACCACTATTACCTATACCTGGCTGTGTACGATTTCTTCTTAATTTTGTAATTTTACGTCCTATCAAAAATGTAATAAGAATACGCTGCTTAGGTAAAATAATTGTTTTTTCTGTTGCAATCCTGTATTCAATAATTTATTTTCACATATGAATTTTACATAAATTTGGCATAAAATGTGTTTCATAAATAATTTAAAACGCAGTTCAGATAAATATTAACATAATATATACTTTAACCACTGTTTTCATTTCATAGAAAAACAAGAGTTTTTAAATAATAACATTCATTTTTTTTCAAAGTATATTCTAGCCACCTAATTTTGCTCAAAGTCAGGCGTCTTTAATACTCTTCTGTTCGTAATTCTTTTCATAATAATAATAATGTAAATTATATTCCAATTTAAAATATTTAAATACACGTGCTGCTAAACATTATAATAGAGACGAGATGCTTTTTATGCTCCTAATTTTTCTTTATTGACATTCTTTAATGTACACTTAGATAAAAATTGCACAGGTACAGGGCAGGAGTTCATATTTGTAGCATAAGTTTATACTTGCTCTCCTTGTAAGTACTTTTCTATAGATTATTTATATAATTTACGCAATGCAAGAAGCTTATTTATATATTTATACTTATAAAAAATAATTAACAATAGACAATACGTATGAGGAAAAGGGAAAGGTGTTTTCAATTGATTCAAGACTTGAAATGGATTTTCACAAAGAGTACATTTTCTAAACTATACATTTACAATCTTTAAACAAACAAAAATTTCACTTAAATTTGGAAAAAATTAATTAAAATTTGGGAATTGGAAAACTTCTTTACTCAATAAATATTTAAAACTTAACAAATAAATATAATATTCAAGTATTATAAAAATATTCCTCAGTTTTCTAATCTTACAATTGAGAATGTATACAAAATTCCTGGGAATGGGAAGCGTTGGAAGGGGAAATCGAAGAGTTGAAAGTATAATCGAAATTAAATAAATAAAAATTTGTAATAAAAAGGCGACGGAATCTCACTATAGCGACGTAATAGACTAAACAATTTTGCGAAGGATGCTGACAATCAAACTCGTCATTTTTTCTCACATTCACTCACAATATTCTCTCACACTCTCGCTTTATGCAGTCCAGTTTTTCGCACGTCTTCAGACTTTTCTAAAAATTCACATCCGCACATTTGTGCCTCGTCCACAGTCTCAAGGTTATTTGAACCTCGCGTCCCACGTGATAATGTTTATTTTAAATACCTTGTCCCAAAATTGATATCTCTTTAGTATACTCTACTAATAGTAATATCTTTAATTCTTGGACTCTGCCGTTGCACCCTCCGAAACTACTCTAGAGAATAAATAAAAATTCGAGAGATAAGCTATCGATCTTTCAATTTTCGAAGACCCTGCCCAGTTTCGAAAAATCACGAGAACAAGCTCCTCACTTTTTGGGTATACTGTAAAATACTAGATTCAGTATCGTCAAAATTCACTATTTCGTTCCCTCTTGACGTTTTACACTCTATTTTAAACTCCTCAGCATTCCACAAATTAGATCAATTTCATTGCACCTTCACACGTTGTTAAAAAAAAAAAATTGTTTTTAAGAAGTTCTGAACATCCGCACAAAGCTTGGGACGAGTTAGCATAACTCAGTAAATAAGATTTCGAGTTGACTTTCGAAAATCGATATTTAATTCATATTTAAACCAGAAGATGAAGACCATATGGGATTAACTATTATCAGAAGAAATAGTCAATCGAAAACAGTTTTTAATTTGAAAAACCCTTTCTTCTTTTACTCGATTTTTCCCCGGGTCTTCAATCCCGTTTGTTCTAAATAAGCCGAACTAATTTCAATTCCGCAAACCAATTTCTCTTGGATTTCAGATGCAAGTTGATTTTTTACATTTTTCCCGTATCCCGTACAACGGACGTAAATTTAAGACATTAGGTTTATGAAAAACATAAATAAATGGAGTGAACTCAATTAGGTTGTAATTAGTGAAGAAATTTTTCAAAATTCGGAGACTGGCATTTGGAGTCACCACGACATTTTTGTGATTTGTCTTCTTCATCTTTGGTTTCTTCGGCTTCGTAAATTCGACTTTGTTATTGAAATTTCTTTAAAATTGATTCACGTGCTTTCTTTGTGATCTTGAACTTCCCTTGAAGTGACTCTCGTAAGTCGAAGGTGTATATATTGGGGAGAAATGATCTCGAAATGATCTCTGCCTCCGTGATTTCAACGCAGCTATTTTTTATAGTTGTCGTTTTCGACCCATATTGCAGATCTTGAAGTGACAGAGCGTCATATCTGAAACAGATGAAAAAGCTGTCTTATATTTACACTGTCTTTCTTGAAAAGACATCGATTCTAGTTTTAAATGAAAAGTTGGCTGCCATAAGCAGAAATTGAATTAAGGACTTGAGGAATAGTTTACTCAGTCCAGAAGGACTATTATTTCTAAGTGAATACAGAGATGAATTTTAAATTGGAAATGTAACTGTTGGCAAAATTATATATCCTATTTGATTGAAATGAAATTTGGGATAAAATGTTTTTTTTGAGACTCCTACAGACTTCACACTCTTTCCCTTATTCCCTTATTCCCTTCTTTTTTGCTTTTTTTAAGAATACCTCTTTCCCCTTTTTCTCATTTCATCGCTTAAATGCGAACTGAATTAGTAGAACCCAATAAGGAACTCCAACTATTTTTGGTAAAAAAGTCATCTTTCTTGGTTGAAAATTCATCTTTCTTATAAAAAAAATTCGTTCTTTTTTGCTTCAAAACTCAACTATTTCGTTGAAAGTGCAACTATTTTGTCGAAAATTACATTATTTTGTTGAAAGTTCAACTATTTTATTTTAAATTCCACTGTTTTGTTAAAATATCTTTTTTCGTCGAAAATTTAACTATTTTGCTCGCTATTTTGTTAAATATTCATCTAGAAAATTGGTCCATTTGGATTGAAAATTCGTCTTTTGGTAAAGTCATACTTTTTTGTTGAAAATTAATCTTTTTTTGGTTGAAAGTTAATTTTTTAAGTTGAAAAGTCTACTATAAAATGTTTGGTTTAGAATAAATATCTTTTGGTGTGAAGTTCTACTGTTTGGTTGAAAATTTTATTATTTTTTTGAAAATTTATCTTTTTTTATTGAAAGTGCAACACTTTTTGGTTTATGTTTCATTTTTTCTATTTAAAAATTCAACCAATGTTTTGGTTGAAAATTAAGATTTGTTTTGCAAATTCAACTATTTGGTTGTAAAATATATGTGTCCTTGGACTGTTATCTATAGTATTAACTAGCATGGCAGATGTAGGTATAAAACTTTTCTGTAGCACCAAAGATTCAATAAATTTATATCGGTATCTTTGTTGGTTTAAAAATCACTTTTTTGTTGACAATTTATGTTTGTGGGTTTAGAAGGCAAATGTTTTCGAAAAGATTCGACTTTTTAGCTTGAAAACTCAACTCTTTTGTTGAAAATTCATATTTTTTGGCGAAAATTCAACTATATTGTTGACAATGCAATATATTTTGACCATGAATTCTTCTGAATATTATACCGGCTCTCTGGCGCCAGTTTGAGTGCCTTTATAATAATTCGATGGAGAGAATCAAAACATTAATATTGTGCGCTACATCCTCTTGATTTGTGATACAAATGAGTCAAATCGATCTAAGATCCTGACGTCAAGATAAAAGGTATTGGAAAAGTCAATTGGAGCAATTGCCTATAACGTTTCCTACTTGCCACCTATCAAGCTTGTTGCAGTAATGTTTCTCAGAATATCACTGATTTACGCAATTGGAAATCGATGCCCTTTTCAGCATAGAAGATACGAGAAACGTATACATTCATTACTTGTGGCCTCCTTTTCTTTCATTCCGACCGTCTTTATTTGCCAAATAGTAATTTGAAACTACTTATAGTTTGAATTTGAAAAATCTTGTCATAAGTAGGATTTATAAAAACTGAAAGTTTTCTTAAAAGTCGACGTCTGCACAAGCTGAATTAATGGTTGACGATTCCCAAGTGGGAAACGTGCCAACTACCTTTGGGTGGAAGTTGAAGGATTTTCAAAGGCTTACGTGATTCTTTTGAACCAATTAATTTTCCCGTCCAATATCATTTTGAGATGTAAACAATTGAAGTTAGTATTAAGAAAGTTGCTTGCAGTTATAAATATTAAATATATCGTCACAAAGCCAGTCTCTTCTTCCGAGTAGAAATTATGGCAGCCCTCCGAAAAATCCTGACTTTAAATCATTGATGTATCGACAAATGCTTATCCTCTTTTCATAGCCATTCTCGCATATCTCGATACTATTCTTAATTTCAAAGTGACCCGTTTCAAGGCATTCAGTGTCATCCTTATAATTTGAGTATATATTGATTCACGAGAAGCATATTTCTGAGAGAAATTCTGATTTCCTTTCATATTATATTTCGAGTTAATACAATTTCAGACTTCACACTCTTTCTTCTTTTCCCCCTTTTTTAATAATTCCTCTTTTTCCATCTGTTTTCAAGAAACTTCCTCTTTATCTCCTTTTTCTCGTTTTTTTGCTTAAATTCGGACTAAAATTATAGAACCCTATAAGAAAACACAACTATTTTTGGTTAAAAGTTAATTTGTTCTTGTTGAAAAGTTTAGTTTGGTTAAAAATTCGTCTATTTGGATAAAATTGTTATTATTTTTTTGAAAACGCAAATATTTGGTTAAAAAGTCATATTTTTTAGTCAAAATCTCAACTAAATTGGATGAAAGTTGGAAAATTTGGTTAAAAATTCATTTTTTAGGGTAAAGATTCGTTTCATTGACTACAAATTAATTTTTTTAACTAAAAATTCAACTATTTCATTTCGGGTTGAAAATGTATCGTTCTTAGCTAAAAATTCAAATATGTGGTTGAAAATTTAGCCTTTTCAGTTGAAAATTCAACTATTTTGTTGAAAGTTCATGTATTTTTTTGAAAGTTAGTCTTTTTTTTATTGCAAGTCAACTCTTTTTGAGTAGAAAATTAATCTTGTTTGTTTTAAAAATCCATCTTTATGACTGAGGATTCAACTATTTTGTTAAAAATTCGTCTTTTTGTTCGAAAATTGTTTCTTTGCTGTTGTTGAAAATTAATTTTTTTAACTGAAAATTTTACGGTTCCACTTAGGTTGAAAACTTATCTTTTTTTAGATGAAAATTCCACTATTTTGTTGAAGTCATCTTTTTCATCGAAAATTCAACTGTCTTTTTAATTCGTCCTTGTGGTTTGCAACTTCATTTCTTTTGCTAGAAAATCTTTTTTGGTTGAAAATTCAGCTATTGCCTTGAAAATGCAATATGCTTCGACTTGAAATCTTAAAAATTTAAAGCGTTTAATATTGAATTAAGTGTGGTATTAACATTAATTTTATTCAAAAGAATTTATTCCCCCATTTTCATGAAAAATTAGCCTATATATCCTGTTTTGAGAAAATTTTGGACTGTGAAGTCCGGAATTTTATTGAATACTTTGAATTAATGTTTTCTGGCAGCCAATTTTCGAGGGTTTTATCCACTTTTATTAGAGGTATTTTTACTTTTTATTTTTTTTTCTGTTGATAAAAAGTAGAAAAAAGGAAATACTTACAGCCGTTTCGTTTTCCTGAGTGTTGAGGTCCATGGTTAAATATGGCACTGGGAACAGGAAGTGTCTCAGTGTCCTCGATGGAAAAGTCTTCCGGTAACGTTTGTGGGCCTCTTTGACTTCGAGCTTTTGCATCGAGTATTGCCTGAATGGCGATTTGCTCTTCCGTCAGTTCTCGTTCCTGCTCGATTGTTTCCTGTTTACGCCTCACTATACTCCTCAACCTATTGAGAAGAACCTTTAAAAAAAAATCTTCATTAGCCTTTTAAACTTTATTTTTCACCAAAGTCCCACGTATCCTCGATTATTGACACTTTGTTTTTTTATTCTATGTTATTTATTTATTTTGAGCTCATCTGTTTTTAATTTTTATATTAAAGAGACAGACTCTGGAATATGTTTCTGTCCATTGGAGTTTTGATTAGGAATTGTTAAATGAGGTCATTCAAATATAAATTTGGACTTTAGAGTTTAAATTCTGGTTGAAATACTAAAAGTAAACATTTTATTTAGAGTAAATAGGTACGGAATTTACCATTTCTTCTGGATCTTCAATGAAACTGTCTGTGTAAGTCATGCCAGGTAGAGCTGGTACCGGTTCTGCAATGACTAGATGACTGTCAAGCAAAAAGGACACCAAAAGTGCCAGGAGACACAGGCCTGCCCTATTTTCGCAAATTCTTCCCTTCATTCCCTTGTAGCTGATCACCACTGAAACAAAATTAAAAAATTATAAAGTTTGTTTCTATAACAAAATTTCATTTTCACAATACAGATCCAGAGAAAAATCTATATTATTTCCCAGCAAATACATTTTGAGAATCGTTACTGGGGGCTAATAAATCAGCAAATAACCTAGAAATATTGGTCAAAAATTGAAAAATTAGTTTAATGATAATTATTAGCATTGGATAAACAATTAATCATATCTTTGTAGAAGGTTGTCGAAGTGAAATAAAAAAATTATAATAATTGAACCGAAATTTAGAATTGATAAAACGATGGAGAATGTAATCATTCAAACTTGTCAAAATTCACATGATTTTTAAAACACAAATGAAAGTTAAACAAAGAACAATTTCAAATCTTCAAGCCAACACAATTCATTATTAGCAAATTATTCTTTCTTAAAAAATGTTTATAAAGAATAATTGTATATAGTAATTGGAAAAAATGCATTCTATACAAAAGGAACGTTATGCAATTTTCTTATCATTGTAATAGTTCCAATTAAAAAATAAGTTTTTTCACTTTTTGTTTTCTTTTTTTTTAATTGCTGTCCCCTCCAATTTTGTTTATTTTTTAAACTAAAACTTACAATATGGAATGAGAATTTGTGTGTTTCAGTTAAAAAAAGTATGAAAACTTTTTCATTTTTAAGTGGGCCTGGTATCATTTTTAAAAACGATAAAGAAAGTAAACATTATTTTTTATATCCATACGAAAAATCGAAGAAAACAAGATAACCACTCCACCGACAACCATTCTATAATTTATTGTTGGTTTATTTCTGAAACGAAATCGACAAAATTATAAAAAAGTTTTTTTTTTTTAAAGGAACAAATCAAAAGTAAATTTCTTTATTGAAACCTTACGCTGCATTCGTAACAATGTCATATTAGATATTATTTTTCTCAAATCAGTCTCAAAAAATTATTTTTAAATCATTAACATATTTATAAATTGTTTAATAATTAAGAAGAGACTAGCTACATAAATTGATAAATATAAGCAATCATTATGTTTTAAAAAGTGCATACATATCAGTATACTGCATTTTGTTTTAATTATTAAAACATTTAAAAACAAGAAAAATAAACCGGTAAATGACCTGCAATTTGTTTTCAAAGATTGGAGTGGTCGTCCAATAAATATTCAATACAAATATATCCAGTATTAATCTGAGTATAATTTCAAGAAAATTGAAAATATATCTGTTTCCTAAATTATTCCACATTTTCTTTTGGGTGTTTTATTTCCGAAATTGAGAAAATGATCCATCATCATTCAGTCTCGATTCAGGCGTCTTAGAGTTACATTTTTCTGGTGAGAAAAGTTGGATAAATTGTTGATGAACTCGATTACACGTGTAGTTTAACTCTTGGCTACAGAAGCAAGATTAATCGAACCATAATCCTGAGTACCTGATTTTGTTTCAGAATTGAGAAAACTTTAAACTCTGCACGTATTCGTTTTCGTTCAAATTGTTATGAAAATATTTTCCTCTTCTCGATTGTAATTAGAGAATCGCTTCATCTCATGCAAGACAAGATTGACTATTATCGGTAAAGGGATAATCCACGATGGCCTTATAATTTTAAATTATTCTGCATATTTTCTCGAAATATCTTAATTGACTATTTGCATATGCAAATTCTCATTTATTGTTTCTAGTTAATTAAAACAACATTTAAATTCTAGCCAAATTAAATTAGTGTCACATATTGAAATTTAAATTCATATGGTTGTTAGGTAGTGTGATTTAACTTCCATATTGTAAAATTTCACTCTTCTCGTATTATTATTCCAACAAATAAATCATAATGCTCTCATAATACTCTAAGAAATTCTTGTAAATTATATCCCTAATTTTATTTAATAGGAATGTCACATATCGACCAATTTCAATAATATAATTAATGACGGAAAATTAGTTTGGTTTGCTATTTACTGTGATACTAATTTTAGCAGCTCGTGACTGTTTATTGCCGTCGGTTCCAATTCTGGAAGGATATGAAGCATATGAAAATATCACTTTTCCCTATGTTTTTATTTGTTTATTTAGATGTTTAACGTCGCATCAACTACATGGCCATGAGCGACGACTTTTGCCTATTTTCTTTAATATTTTATTTTACCTTTACTGATAAAATCTATTATTTTAGAATTAAGGCTTACCGTCTCAGTATATTTTTTGTATTGTCGTCTATATTTATTGAAATTACTAGAAGTAAGTTTAAAAAGTGTTTGAAACAATAATTATAAATAATGATTTCGAACTGAAAGCGTTTGGAAAAAAATCTATTGAATGATTTTGAATTGAAAACGTTCCAAATCAAACAATTGTAAATTAGGTAAAATTATGAAAAAGGGCAATATTTTGAGCGGAATAAAAAGGAATTAGGCTTATATAATTTCTGAATTAAAGCGTTTAAAATTGAATTCTTGGAAATTGAAGGTATTTCAAGTTAAATTTTTTTAAATTAGAAGTTATAAAAATAAAAAAAACTTCAGACTAATAATTTCAACTAGCTGTGAATTCGATCTCGAGTGTTTCCATTTTGTTTGTATTTATAATGATATGGTGCTCATTTCACGAGCACTTTGTTTCCTGTTAGCAAATGTATTTGCTACCTAATAAAGGAAGCATTAGTTTTTATCAATTTAAAAATAGAAATTTACAAAAAATACAACATTACAAAATAATACAAAAAATTTTTAAATACAAAGACAAATCAGACAAATCAAATTTTGTATTCGAAATGATAATTTTTCGAGCTGTAAAAGGAAAGGGAAAAGTTCTGTCGCACCCTATCTCTTTCCTAGCTTTATGATTTCTTTACAAAAAATGTCAGAATTATTCTATTTGAAAATTTATGATCAAAAAGTCTTTTCTATTCGTGCATCAACTTTGAATTACATATGTCGATGAAAAAAGTTTTTCTGTTTGAAACAGATGATTCAAATATTACAAATTAGCATAACTTCCTTACCCTTCAATAAAATGTATTAATATTATAGATCAATCGATTTGCTTCAAAACAAGGCATCTTTTCCATTCTTGCATAAATTTGAATTATGTTGGTGGAAAAAGTTTCACTATAGAAAAACGATTTTAAAAATATTATTGAGTGCTAAAAAAATGCAACAAATATTTTTAGAAATTCTTTGGCCCTTTTCAAGATATTAGTGGTGAAAATAAGCATTCCAAAGTTCATCAATTTATCTGCAACCGTGTTCAAACTATCGTGTTCACAAAAAAGTGTGACATCCACACACACATCCGAGAAATTACTTAGAACATTGTATTAGACATTTTTAAATTGAGGACGGTTTAATTAAATGAATTAAATTTCTTTTGGAAAATGTCACCATTACAAAGCTTCCTCTACGAGAAAGAAAAATTAGACAAATGCGTTAGGAAGACGTTTAAATTTTAACATTTCTAATGCAAAGCGTTCAAAGTTAAAGTTTTATTTTGAATCGAAAAATTAGTAATTTGCATGAATTTCATATTATTTCATTTTATTTCTGATTATTTTATTTCTAATTAAAAGCGTTTAAAATTGAATAATAAAATTTTTCAAACTTTTGAATTTAAATCATTTTCAATTCGAAGATATTAAAATTTGACAATATTAAAGATAAAAATAAATTAAATGTTTTAAACTGAAAGCTTTTACAATTTTAACATTTTTTATTTAACATTAGAATTGCTAAGAAAAAGTTGTCTCAGATCAAAGATAAATTCATCGCCATTATCACCATTCCAAATGGAAAAATATTCAATTATAAACCTTCAAAATTGAATTATTCTAAAATAACTTTCAAAGTAGAAAGTTATTTTAAATGGGAAACATTTAAGAATGAAAACATTTCTTCTCCGGAACGTTGGAATTTAAACAAAACCGAATTTCATTTAAAACTGAAAAAAATTCTTGTCGACAAAAATTCTGATGTTAACACGTTCTTATACTCACACGCCCTTCAAAATTTCAATTATTTTAAGTAAATTTAAATCATTAAAAACAAACAATTTTCACACTTTTAATGATACTTTCAAAATGCTACTATTTCAATTTTAATTTCAAATTGAAAATTTACGTTCAACATGAAAATTCAGAACTCTAAAATTGTAATCATTCAAAATTTAAGAAATTATTTATGATCTTCCAATGAAGTATTTTTTAATTTAAATGATTCATTTTTGAAAATCTTCAACTTAATAGCGCACAGTTTTAAGGAATTACATTGAACGTAAAACAAACAAAAAAGAATTCAAAATAAGATCGCTATGATTCCAATTTTTAAAATTGCATAATTACAAGCCATTCATTTCGATTTTTTAAAAGTTGAATTTGAAGTTTTTCATTTTTTGGAACAGTTTCAAATAAAAAATAATTCAATTTTCAATGCTTTGCTCTAAAATGTACAATTTGTAAGGCTTCAATTTCACAAATTAGTTTTAAAATTTTAAAACCAGACAATTTTATATGGTTAAAATTGAAACCAAACAATTTAGAATATTTAAATCTAAAGTTATTCAATTTAAAAATGACTCTCAAGGCTTTCAATATGAAATTTCGCAACTTTGAAAGATTTAATAGTAAATTTGAACTGACATTTTTAGTATTTGAATTTCAAACTACAACATTGTGAAATTTTAAATGGAAATCCTCCAAAAATGAAGAAAATTCAAACCAAATATTTAAACTGTTTTAGAATAATGCATTTAAAACTATAATTTTAAATTGATATTATAGAAATTTTAAAGAAGGTAAATGTTATTAATAAAAATTGTATCATGTAGTATCAAGTGACATTCGAAGTCATTGGATAGATTTTTTAAATAAAAAGTGTGATTTATGTCCAAAAAAACCACTGTCATTTTCAGCGTTCAATATTCAGGAATTTAAATATTGTGACAACTTTAAAGTTAATTATTCTAAAAAATTTGAAAATTATATGCTTTATAATTGGAAACTTTCAAAATTGATAAATTCAAATTTTAATCGTTAAAAATGAAATATGTAATTCCAAACTTCGTTGAAAAATTAAAATATTCTTAAATTAGCGCCTTTGAACTAAGTTGTTAAAAATAATCATTTTTCAAATTGTGCATCAAGAAATTTGTATCTTCAATAAGTTCGAGCTTTATTTCTCGCAGACAAAATACTTTTTGTTTAGTTTTATTTGTCTTTTAATTGTAATGGGAAGGAATTCCCTTTTAAGCCTTTTCACGTGGTAACAATAAATTGACACATAGGAAAGACTTTTTAAATTAGTTCCTCGGTTAATTCATGTAATTATTGATTTATTAGTCTGGTGTATAAATAATTTAGCATATTCACCCGAGAGGTATGGCACATTCGTAATTGATTTGCATTATTAATTCAATAAAACCTTAGGATATCTTAAAATGGTCTTTAAATTAAATATTAACCATGTTAGTTCAGTAATTTAGAGAGATGGTTCTATTTCCGGAAATTAGTAACACTGATCGTTTTGCTGTAAATTCGTATCCTGGCTTAAATAGAACTCCTACGTCAATTTACTTCTAATGAGTCTTATTTGGTCACTGTTATAGATTAAAATGATGATTTCCTTAATTATAAGTTCTCAAGTTGTAGATCACTCTGTTGCTCACAAAATTTTTCGTTAATTTCATGAATTTACCCTCGTCGAATATCAGAGAAAATTTCTTCCGCATTCATTAACTTTCGGTCTTGAAGGTTTTGGTTTAGTAAATTTAGAATTGAGGTCAAAAGAGAACTAAGTGGCCTTTAAAGTTTTTTTTTTATTGAAGAATCATTCATTAAAATTTTGACTTTAAATTTAAACATTGTTCCAGATTAAAAATATTTCAATTATAATCTCGACTTCATTTGCGTTTCTAATATGATAAAATTTTTCATGTTTAATCTTTAATGTTTAAATAAAATGTACGTCTTGTCCTCTAACGAGTTTTTCATCTTGAGACGAGTAATGGGAATCGTTTTGCACAGCAGTATAAATAAATATGAAACAAACCTGCCTTTTTCACTTAATCACACCGGTTGACACTATTTTACACATTTTCAAAAACCGCTGTTTGAATTCGTCACACTTTGTTGAATAATGTTTAAAAATAAATACAGAAATAATAAATCTCTTAAATTTTCAATATAAATGTTTCTGGCTCAATAAAAAAAAAACAGTTTCATGAGTTCTTTTAATTTTTTAGTTTTTAAAATATTAAACTTTTTTTTTAAATAATGATAACTCTAAACACAATAGACCTTTTCCTTTCTTTCAATCTAGAGAAAACAATTTCAGTTGAATATTGTAAATTTCACAAGAGCTTGAGACAATTTGTAAAAGTGGACGTGCCGATCATTTCCAGTGAAGTGTATCTAAAAAAATATTTTTTCAAACAAAATTAAGTTAAACAACAAATTAACTACACTAAAATTAATTAAGAAAATTTCATTTGGAAAAAGAGTATAAAATTCAAAGAAGGAACTCAATCTGTTTGGCAAATTCTCTTTTGAGATTCCTACCTTTTTGAAAAATCCAATTGGCTGAGGTTTTTGGGTCGGATGTCCGTGTGTTGCTTATTGGATAGAAAATAATTTATGGATAATTCGTAACGTAATGAAAACACTTGAAAATCTTTCGATGATTTTAGATGATTTCGAAAGGTAAGGAAACGATTGCTGATGTTTGTTTTTGGAATGCTGAGTGTTCGGAGAGTGAGCAGAGAGGGCTGTTGGTCCCTCTATTATACCCCAAGAGCTTCCACCACTCACTTACTCTCCTACCACCTGTAGAACCCTATCGCAAGGGTGGTTTTCCACCTATCCACCTTACCGCCTACGGATTATGTGCATCAAATCTCCGGCGTTTTTAATCTTTCTTTACGAATGATACTAGTTCGTCCCTCATATTTTTCTCGCTTTGCCCCTTTCGATGTCCCCTTATCCTATGACATTATTATAGTAGGATGGTTCAAGAAAAAACCTTTTTCTTTGTTGGAAAATAGTTAGAGATTTCCATTTGGTAGGATTTTTTCAATATAATATTGCTAACAGACCATTTTCCTCGGTTCCTGATGTACTAATAAAATTATTAAAATTTCGAAAAATTTTCAATACAAATGATAAACTTCATAATTTGACTTATATTTTGAAAAAATCGAAAAGCCTCTTACTTTAAAAAAACAGTCTTTTTTGGACCAACCTATTATGTAGTCTTCCACACTCTCTGATTTTCAATTAAACGAAAAACATCGCTTTTTATTTATGATATTCATTACCACTTCTTTAAGTCGACATTACTTTCTCAGAAATTAAAACGAAGTTTACAAAAATTTCGTTTGCACATCTATGAATATTTTCAAGTTTAAGGTGTTTTGTTTTTAAGTTTTTGTTCATTTTAATTCAAGAATATTTTGTTTACTTCAGGAAACTGACAACAAAATAATTTTATATATTGACTAGCTTTCGAAATATTTGAAAAAATAACTCTTCAAATAATCAGGATAGAAATACAAAAATTAAATTTCATTTATTGTTAAATCTTTGCAATATGAAGGTTTGCAATTCGAAATGTAAGGTTTTTTGCATAATTGTTGAAGTTTCGATCTTCTTTCTAAACAATAATTATAAATGTTATATGTTGATGCTTCTAAATGCTTTATGAACATCGAAAACTTAAAAAATAGTTTACAATTACTTTCATAGTATTGCTCAACTTCATTGATTAACACTGAATTTTCTAGTTCCTACCAAAGAATGTAAAATTTTCGTGGAATCTCTAAAAGGAATCTCTAAGTATTTTGTATAATTTCCCTACACGCTTCTATTTCATAATCTCGTTTTTCGTTTTTCTCTCTTCTGGTCGAAAACATTTTCCCACAAATATAGATTTTCATTATTATTTTATTCTCTTTGTTTAGTATACGGTTTTCGAATTAGGTTTCTACTTTTGGACCGGGTTCACTTAAATATAATAATTACATTCCTTCAATATTAAAGGTTTGTTTGTTTTTTCTGTTATTAATTTTGTTTTTAAACAGAAATAAAGTTTGTTTTATTCTGATTTTAGTTTTTCGATAGTTTTTGCTATTGAAAGTTATTTTTCTCGCATTTCCATTCTTGAAATTTTTCCAAAAAGCTAAATTCGCTATCTTTTTCCGATGGAATTGTCAACCTGGATTTTATATGAGTCGTGAACTGTAGTTTCTAATAGCTTTTTCAGTAAAAAGTCGATCACGTCATGATTTTTGCTGTTCTTTAAGAAAGAAGGAAAAAAGCTGACTGATTTAAAAGCAAGTTTTGAATACAAACATGATTAAATATTTTATAATAGGGGAGACTACCCTACATTAGATAATGATCCTGCAGTAGATAATCATTAATTATAAGCACAAATATAAGTAAAAAATCCATTCTTATTTTAATATATTACCACGTATCATGTCTTAAATATTAATTACAATAAATTAATTATTTTACATACATTAGTATGTTAAATTAATGATTATCTACTGTAGGGTGGTCATCCCTAACTGTACAGAATTAATAAAATGATTAAAATATTTTCCTAATATTAATATTTTTTAAATCACTGCTTGGATTTTTTATAACGTTTAGAAATGCTTCCACTCTTCTTGATATCAAGACGTGGACTTAAGACCCTCTCTTCGAATACATTTTTACAATTAATTACTCCTAGTTGGAAATAAAAGCAAGTTATATCTTTTCGAGATAAGGTGCACTCATAAAAGGCGTGAAACAAATTCTCAATAATTTTATTTCTTTGCTCGAAAATTAAAAAGATTGAGTCTAGCTGTATCGTAAGTAGTTTAAGCCAGTATGTAGTCAGACCGGCGATTAATCTACTGCCAATGACTCCCAATTTTGTTTTTCATTGAAGATCGAATTTAATTTCGTTTTCCATTGTCTCTGAATTTAGTACTTGGTAATTATAAACCTTTCAACAGAAATACAAACAATTAATTTTTTCTTCTAGATAGAGGACTAAAGGATTATTTTTCATGGAATCGATGTCGAGAAAGAAACTTCGCCACTTTTCTGATATTTGGAAAAAAGTTAGAAATGAATGAAGAAACAGTTAATCGGCATTACCCTCATCTTATTTTAACTTATTTTCTCCCCTCTTTCAGAACTCAATATCCGTTTAAAAATTGTTTTTTGATCTGTGGAATTTATCGCAACAGATATATATATATATACAAAACTTTGTTGTTCACTGGTTTGAGCTGCGTAGTTAGAGGCACATTCGTTTATGAGGATGAGAACACACTTAAAATTAGCTGAAGACAACAATTATTGTTTTTCAATTAATCGTCGGTAGCCAATTGGAAATCCGACACGAGTGGAGGTCACGACTTTTCATTGGTCGCTCATGAAATCAGCTTAATAAATCCCAAGTTCACGATAAGCCGGCCCTCGCTTATCATACGCGTCAACTCTTTATTATTATTATTATTGGTATTACATTGGAGGATGCCTCGAATTTTTTTAACAGTGTCCGGCAAAATGGCCATTGCAAATTATTTCGCTTTCCTCAAATCCGTTCTTTATAAGAGATTTATACATTAATTTAAATATTAGGATTTTCCTTAAAAAGAATATTTCTTTTCAGATCCTTTACACTTTAAACATATTTATTCCAGACTGCACAAATCGGCTCTCTTATTTCTCCGTATTTTTTGTTTTTTAAACCAAAATTTTCAAATTGCCCTTCTCAATTACAAACTTTATTTTTCGTTTTTGAAGAAAGATTTTAGAAACACAATATCATCAAGTCAATCTGTGCAAAAATTCTATTTTTGAACAAAAAGGCTCAGAAACATTATGAATCCAAAAAGCATTGGTTTTATTCACGACTGAGATCAAAGCAAGACAAATTTTAAGTTATGAATTTAGGAATCCTAACATATATTCTAATTTGAAGTATGAAAAAACTGTATAATAAATTCAGTTGAAGTTACGAAATGAGATACTTTCGATTTTTAGTATTGTAAAATTATCGGTTTTAAATTAATGTTTCTCTAAACATTTACTTTCAGCTTTTTCCTTTAATTTACGTGTTTTCCAATATTCCTGAATTAGGCGTTTCTGAAATTCTATAAACTTATTAGTTATAGAGTTCATATCAAAAATCTAAAACTGTTCCTTTTAGAAGATTTTTAAAAATTCAGGACTCCTTGACGTTAACACTGGGAATTTTATAAAAAAAAGAATGTTAAAGTCATCGAATCCTTCTAGTTTAAACATTAAAATATAAAAGTCTGTTTGAATGTTCACATTCTTTGAATGAAAAATCCTCAAAATTAAAATTGGAAACAAAGCAATTTCTCATTTTGAAAGCATTCAAATTTCAGTTCCGAGAATTACGATTTACAAAACTTCTAAATTTAAAAATCTAGCATTTTTAAGTTTCGACCCAACAAATAAAAAGTTTAAATGACCCAACAATTCTATACATTCATCATTAAACATATCAATATTCTTTCGCCGAATTTTTCTTCCGTATTAGAATTCTCGTATCTTTATTAAATATCAAAAAAGGGAAAAGCCTATTTCCTAGTTTATCTGGAAATATTAGTTGAGAATCCAAACAAACGTCAATTTCAGGCGGATTTCCTTTCAAAAGCTCCTTCTCTATTTCTGCAACAATTTTTCATTTAAGCTTTGTGAAGACGTATACTTTGCATTCTCTATGAATTTACATATAAGGTGTCTACGCACTTAAAAATGTCTTAGCAAAGAGTGTGAATTCAAAACTATTATTGATCCAGTAGTTGAATTTGGTTGAATCTAGTATTAAATTAGTTTGTACTAGTTTACTGATATATATTACAAATTCATTTAATCATAACTGCTTTTTATTAAAACTAGTTTTTATTACAATCGCATTATTTTTATCTGCCTTGATCTTCTGAATTTTTAATTGAATGGTTAAGTTAGAATGATAGATTGGGACATGAGAAATATATACGAAACAGTAAATAGTTTCAATCTTGAAATTATTAATTTGATTATTTTATTTTTAATCGATCTATTCTTCTTGGGATCCTTTTTTAATTTCAATTTAATTTTAGATCACAGATAATGTCTGAAGACGAGCAAGAGAAAGAAGAGAAGCCGTTTGCAGTCGAGAGAGCGAAAACTGGAAGGGCGAAATGTAAAAAATGCAAATGTCCAATAGACAAGGACAATGTGCGAATTGCAAAAATTATGAGAAATCCCTTTGGCGATGGGACAATGAAATGTTGGCATCATGTGACTTGCATATTTGACGTTTTTGCAAAACAAAGAGCGACGACGAAAAGAATTGATGATCCTGAGGAAGACGTAAGTGGCTGGGATCAACTTGAACAAGAAGATAAGGACCTCGTCCTTAAGAAGCTCGGGGAATTCGAAAAGGATAGTAAGTAATTTTTTGTAACTTAATTGACAAAAAAATCATAATCATGAAAAAGGTTTTCTATAAATATCTAAATAAAAAATTGATTCAAAATTATTTTGCGGTATAACTTCATTGATTGGTTAGAGTTTTATTTTTAAAAATTGAGTGATTTATACTGGTAGTAAGATTTCTAATGCGGTCGGAGAACTCGATGCCGGTGAAAGAGATGCAGTCGCCATCGAGTCTGATTTCTATGCTCGTAATTGTCTCTTTATTTATTTGTTAGAAATAACCTGCCACATATTTGAGGATGGAAATGTATGACTCAGTCAAATTGCCCCACGAATGATCAAAAGGATTTATTTTTGGAAATTGTAATATTGAAGTTATATTGTCACATGCACCTTGGGTTTTATGAATTTAAATGACACTGCAGTGATATTCTGGAATACTATTTCTTACTCATTTGAGTAAAGCGGGGCTGGAAGGAGAATCCTAAAATTTATGCAGCTTTCAATAAATTAATTTAACAAATTAAAAAAATTAATTTAATCAGTTTTTATTTTTTATTTGAAATGCAGATACTATCTCATAGAATTAATAATTAATTCGCTTCAATCCTGATATATTGACGGCTTTCTTTGAGTGAATATTCTCTTGAATTGTAAACATTTGTCCAATTAATGGAGGATCGATAGCCTCTAACAACTTGAAACAAAAATGAAGAAAAAAGAGAATGTTTGCAATATTTCTCCCATGACTTCAAAGCTTTTATAACATTACATTCTATTTTTTAAGCTGATTCATAATTGATAATTCCAGTACTTTTAAAATATTAAAAATTGAAGCATTAGAAATAACACAAACTCAACATTATGCTGGAAAAATGTTAAATCATCATCCAAAAACTGATTACAAAAGTTACGATTTACTTTTAAAAATTTGAACCAGCAAGAATTATTGATTATATTTTATGGGGCCAATTTACTTTCTCTCGATGAATAGAAATATAAGGAAAAAATTCTCATAAAAGACAAAAATCAACTTCCTTTCGATGAACTCTAATCTTCTTTTCTTTATTCGCAGCACCATTTAAGGGAGCTAAAGTACCTCAGAAATCTCCAAAAGAAAATAAGTTGAAGACTCCAGTGAAGCCTGAGCTTAAAACAGATTCCAAGGAAAAAACTGTAAAAAAGGATTCTTCTTCGAGAAGTTTCAGCACTACGAAGGACAAGAAAGAAAAAAAGACAGACAAATCAGAAGATGAGAAATTGCCTTCCAGGGATGATATGTTTCGTGAATTTCGACGACTTTGCTACGCGATTGCGGACGCAAGTGCCTATCTTGATAAAACTGCGATTGTTAAGAAAATGTTCACCAAAGGTTCCAAAGGAGGTAAGTTTTTATATATTTAAGAATTTCGATTGATTAATCAATCTTTTTATTATTTAGTTGATCACTTTATAGTATTTTAGTATTATCACTAAAGTAAATGAAAGTAGGTCAGAGGAAATTTTCGGGGTTGCAAATAAGTTTATTATTAAGCAGAGTGAGAAGTTTTGAATTCAAGGAGTGTGTGGGTTTCAAGTTCAAGTTCAGAAGCGTCGTTAATAGTGAGCCGCGAATGTTTCTTTTTATGTAACTCTTTTGCAAGGGGACACTGACCGTATTTCGTCACAAGAGTACGACTTTGAATTTGGGTAATATTGCAACTTATTACATCAGCCTTTTATCGAATAAGAATCATTACAATTTAGGTTCTTTAATTTTGTACATTGTTAAAGACAATTTAATCGTGGGGGAAAATTAATGTTGTTAAAAGTTTGCTAATTTTTAATGATTAATTTAATCCATAGTCACAAGAAAAAAAGATCTTAATGAAACTCGCGAGTCAAAGCACGTACGCCTAAAATAAAAAATTATAGAATATGATTGATTGACTTCTTTTTTAATTTAATTGTAAGAATCTGTGAGCTCGTTATTCTGAATAACAAATTCAATCATAAATGATGGATAATGCGTCTCTCTGCATTTACATAATTTATTGCAAATTTATTGTCTTCTTATTTAATTCATTTTTTATTAAATATCTGAGACTTGACAATCTGGAATAGATGTATTGCTTTGTTTTCAATTTTTTTATTATGTTTTTCTTAATATGTTTTGATTGGACTCATCGTTATGAAGTTTGTGAGACATTAGGTCGTGAATTGTCTGTTATTACTATGGAATGAGGTAAATCATTGATCTGCGCTTTTATCAAACCGCGACAATACGAGAGGAATAAACCAGAATGAATCACTGCGAGACATAGCGCATGGCGCTCGCGTAACTATGCAAAATGTTCTCATTGTAATTGCATTAATGGGATATCTTCTCTTTTTCCACGTGAGTCTGTTTTCACACATATCATAGTCGTCCTCGAATTTAATTTGTTTGTTTCATTCTAAAATCTGGAAATTTCCCTGAAAGTTTCTAGAATCTGAAAACATTGTTTATGTTTGATATTTTAAATTAAACAATTTTCAGTCAGATGTTTTTTATATCCTTTTTATTGCATACAATTTTCCAGCCAATTCCGAAATTTATTATCTTCACATGTTCCGAATGTAGGAAATAAATTTGATTCTATTCAACATTTAACTATTGGTATTGGACATCAAGAAATATGATTCTTCTGAAAAATTGGACAAAACTATATTTTATGATCTTCTTAAAGCTGTTAAAAATGTTATTTCTGGATAATGTATATCAATTTAAGTTCTTTTTATACAAATTTTTAATTTATAAATTTCGATTTCATTCGGAGGTTTTTTATTACGAAGTGTCTCGTCGTCCCGAAATTCGGAATGTGTGGTCAAATATTTTGCATAAGTTTTGGCTAGTCGTCTCAGAATTTCTAGACGACTAATCCATCCCCTTTTTTATTTCAGCCAATTTTTCGGGACGACTAGATGCTGCCTTTTTAGTAGGTCTTTTTCTGCATTTTCAATACGACACTCAATTTTTGAAATTGAAATTTAATTCATTTTTATTGGAAAAGAAAGAAATTCCAAGTCTTTGAACTTTATTTGAATGGAAATCAGTAACAATTTAAAACAAATACCGATTAGGTAGTTGAAATTAAATATTTGGTAAAGTATTGAAAAAATGTATCCTCTAAAATAAAGGAAGAGTCATACATTTTATTATTTATTATTATATTAATATTATTAGATCATAGTAGGAGTTCTAGTTTAAGTAAAATGATTGTGTTTGAAAAATTTGATTGTCATGTGAGAGATTTAGCTTTTTAAATGTGTTGTTTCGCGCCAATGTCTTCTCAGCCATTAAATACGACTTAAAACGATACCGGAATCGGATACGATAAAAACATTCATCAATCGACTGCGTCTGAGAGATTGGCGGGTATCACGGTCGTAAGGAAGATTTTGCCAGTGTTATCAGTCAATTAACTCTGGAAAAGAAAATAGAGAAAACGGGGAACTGAAAACGGCATAGAAAACTCTTGTAAACAAATACATTCAGTTACAAATAATTTTAATCGGCCCAACACAAAAGAAAAATCTAATTAAAAAAATAAACACAAAAATATGAAATCAAAATTGAAAAGTCGTAAAAAGTTGCTGAATGAAGAATATTCACACAGAAATCATGTTGTTGCGAGAAAATCCCATCGGCTTATTTGCTCATTTTCTTTCAACGTAAGAACTGATCATTCTTAACTTTGGAAAGTTTCCAGTTTGAAATTTGCACAGTGGAGGAGTCGTTGATAATGAAGAACACGTGTGTAAACCAGCACTGAGGGAACATGAATCGCCACAAATTTTTCAAGGCTTTTCACCTACTGACCCAATTCTTTCAAGAACCATAACGGAAGATGATGGACTCCTTAAAATATCGAACAAGACATATCTGCAGGATACTTACATTGTCTAGGCTTAAACGTCTGCACTATCCCCAATTCGGGAAATCCTGGAGCCTTCTTCTTCAGCAATTCAAGATTAATTGACGATCAATCAAGAATCAATCAAGAACTTTGCACTGATCAACAATTTTACTTGTTTTAAATAGTCTTCTAGTTCAAACACTTTTTTTGCGTCAAGTCATATCTCAGCCGGGAAGAGACAGTCCCGAAAAAGAAATTAAAACTTGGAAAAGTCAGCTTTCAAAACTGAAGTGCACAATGGACCAAGAAGTTTGCATCCAGTACTTGAGAAGTTGAATTAGTTTTAAATGAAAACAGGTATTTTTGTTTTGAAAAGAAAACAAAATGTTTCAGGCACGATGAAACTTTTGGTTAGACACGTGACTTCTAATTAGGAATATAAGTTCCAGGCAGTTGGAGGATTTTTAAACACACACTGTTGATTCACTGTTTCGCGACTATTGGCCCAAGAAGACGAGTGTCGTGTCTTATAAACTTAGCGTCCCCACCGCACCAATTCAATCACTGATGCTGATGACGAGCCCCTTCGCGTAAAGTCACAGCCAGCTTGGCACCAGACTCCTACTAATCAACTTCTTCTCTTCTTCCTCTTGCATGTAATTGTTCCTTCCTTTTTAATATTTTCCGGAGGTAAAATAATCCTAGGTGTGAAAGATTGGAATTTTACTTTTTGATTAGAAGGCGCGGGGTTGGTGAGGATTTCATCAGAGGTTCTACTCGGTAGGTTGATCTTCCAGGGTTAGAAAATGCTCAATTTTATGCTAAGGGCTATTTTCAGGGTGGCCACTGGACTGGGAATTATTTAAGAGCAAGAAAAACTGAGAAGTTTGACGTGGACCAGGAATTTTGTTTAATTTTCAATTTAAAAAAAAAACCTTAAAGTGTACAAAATAATGGTTAGTTTTAATTTCAACAGCAGCGCACAAGAAAATTTCTGTAATGGTAAACAATATCTGTAAGAATATTTATCGAGTAAGAAAAGAAGCCATTATATTACATTTTAGTTACAGACTGTACACTTATCTCCTCTCTCCATCTTTCTTTAAAAGAATTACTTTTTCCCCCCTATTTTCCAATTATTTCTGCTTAAAAATTTAACTGGTTTCTTGAAAATTTAATTATTTTATTAAAAATTCAACTATTTCCTTTTTGGTTGATAATTCAACTATTATGGTAGAAAATTCGTCTATGTAGATAGAAAATTCATCTGTCTTGGTTGTTGTTGAAAATTCGATCATTGGATTAAAAAATTCATATTTGTAAGTTGAATAATCAACTATTTGGTTGAAAGTTCAACTTTTCGGGCCGAAAATTCAACAGTTTTATAAAAAAATCATCTTTTTAGGTTCAAAACTTAACTGATTGGTTGAAAATGCAACTGTTTTTGATTGAAGTTACACATTTTTCTTTAAAAATTCGACCATTTGATTAAAAATTCAAATGTTTTGTTGAATATCTGCCTTTTTTTTCATAGAAAATTCGTTCTTTCGGACTGAAAATTCATCTTTTATGGCAGAAAAGTTATCCTTTTTGCTTCAAAATTCAGAATTCTTGTTTGAAAATGAACTTTTTTGTTGAAAATTCAACTGTCTTTTAAAAATGTCATCTTTTTGGCTTGAAAATTCAACTATTTGGTTAAAAATACAACTGTTTTTGTATGAATTTGAATCTTTTTTGTTTGAAAATTTGACGATTTGGTTGAGTGTTCAATTATTTGGTTAGATGTGCAATTATTTGATAAAAAATTCAACTATTTTCTAAACCATTCAACTTGTAAATTTGAAACTCAACTATTTTGTTAAAAATGCAATATATTTTGACTTTGAATCTTAGGAATTTAAAACGTTTCATATTGAATTTAATATAGTACCTATATATTAATTTTATTTAAAAGAATTAATTCCCCTATTTTAGCGAAAAATTACCCTAATTCCCCTGTCTTGAGAGCGTTTTGAGTTGTGAAGTCTGCAGTTACCAAAAACTATTCTTATTCGTTTGATCGAGCAAAAAAATGTTTTAATTGGGAATTTTTCCAACGATAAAAGTGGCGACATTCCGTAATTCAAGTTTGTGACATTGATACTTCATCATTTTGAATTTTTCACTGTAAGATACATTTTTCTAAAGCCCTCAGAAAATAACCTTTTGAGATCAGGTTTCCATTATATAACTTCTTCAGAAGAGTTCAATTTTGGCTGCTTTAATTTGCAGTTTAGTTTTGATTACTTCAAATAAAAAAAACTTCAGCTGTAATAGTTTGAAGTTTTTAATTTCAACGACCGCGAAACATTTTTTCAAACCGAGAAAAAAACGGGTATTTGTTCCGACAATAAAAATGGATAAAAGTAGCCAGCCTGATTTTTTTGTGTTTAAAATTTATGATCTTTTAAAACCAATGAAGTTCGGGTAGTAACAAAGTATAAAAAAAAAGAATTGAATTGACTGAACTTCGATCTGAATACATGTGAACAGATTGAAGGTCGAGTGTTCAAAAATCTTTTTTGGCAAAAGACTGCAATTTCTGAAAGATAGAAAATTCATTGGAAAATTTCGAAAATAAATATTTCCGGTAGTTTTTTTTGCAATTTTTAGCAAGCAATATTTTTTCACTAACTTTGGTAATGTGTTAAATTTAAGTTTCTGTAGCTTTAAATTGTGATTGTTTAGAATTTGGAACATTTATTTGTCTAAACTGATTAACTGCTTGAAGAATATCTGAGATTAAATGACACACGTTTAGAACATCGTCAATTTGAAAGATATGAAGCGGGGCAATGCTAAATCGTAAAATGACAAATCAGTTAATTTAGGGGAGATAAGATTCGGATGAAATATTGCTTTCCTCTTGCGTATCCGTGATTCATTAGTAATGTCTTTTTCTGATGAAATATTCGATAGACCTTACCATTTAAATTTACTTAACTTCCATATATGGAATGATCGTATCTTCTATGATTATGAAATTTCATAATCGTAACCAAAACTTCGGAACTTCAGAACTAAAGGGTGTCGCGGCATAATCATATAAGTGAAATATTTTTGAAAACACGTTTTATTCGATTACAAAATCTCTAAAACTCTACCGGACATTGTGGTGAAAGGATATGTCAAAATTCGAACCGGAAGTGGGTTTTTATCTTGATAAACCGGTCAATCATACGGATTTTTAAATCTTTGTATTCATTTACATTCTGTTGTTATACTAAATTGGAACAAAATACAAAGAAAGTAAATGTTTTGTATAAAAATAACACTGTAGTATTGTAACATCCATTTTTTTAAGAAACGATTTTTTCAATTTAATGTTTCACTTTTCAGTCTTCTATTTGTTTCGTAATGCGTTTATAATGTTTCAGGCATATGTTTTATGTTAATTGGGATCTACAAGTCTTTTAAAACCTCCATGGACTTACACGGATTTGACAGCAGTCGATTTTTGACGATCTGTATCTCAATAAATATTAACCTTTTAACAATTTTGTTTATTGAGATCTCTAGAGCTGCATCAAATCTCCAAGGTACTTTCTCATTTTTATTTTTGAGAATTCGATTTTTGAGAAAGTTTTTCCTATCTCCTGAAAAATTTGTCCCGATGGACTTACATGCTTTTGCTGCGACATCGTTCAACTGTGATTTCCAAGTTGTGGGAACGTTTTCAAACAAAAAATATATAATTTCCTTGGAGGAAATTATTGTTGAGGGTCAGTGACTTAAATTTCAATTTGTTTACTTAATCTCATTTCTCGTACTTGAAATGAACCTAATGATCAGATTGAGCTTTGAATGGATTTTTTTTAAATCTTTAAGGCATACAAAATAAAAAAGGCGAATAATACGAAAGCGTTATTGTTCGTTAATGAACATTATTTTATGTTAAATGACCTGGTCCAATGTTACGCTTATGTTAGTATTTATTGTCATTTAAGACGATATTGCAGGAATCATCATTTTCACTGGCCTGATAGCAATGCTTGAGCACAAATAAGGATAACCTTGGTAGAGAGACGAAATCGTCACTGATCTCAAGTGAGAAGAGGAAAAAAAACAAGGAAAAAAGCAAAGAAAAGAGATGAAAGTGAGGAGCAAAGAGAAAGAAAGAGTCTGAAATAATTAATAGCGAGTCTTTTTTAAGTGATTTGTGGCTGAACTCATACAGTTAAATTGACGCAATCGTTATTTCATGTGAAAAAGAGGAAAGAAAACTTCCCCAGAATTTATAATTGGTGTTTGATAATACCGAAAAGTGATGACTAAGAGCGGCTGGATCTCTGTTATTTTGATATGGCATCATGAAAGTGATTTCTGGCTTAGACGAGCCCCCTAAAAAAAAGATAAACAGTTTACTTAATTTATGCAACAGCAGTTGTACATATTTTTACTTAGGCTCTAGGTTTGCTTGTATGTATTAAATTTGTCATGTCGCACGAGACACTAGAATCAGGCGTTTGGCACTGAACCAATCGCAACTTATATTCACCCTCAGATTTAGGCAGTTAATTTTTTATGAAAGTTCATTTCATTCGACTCTTTTATATTTTTGGGTATTTTTTGTTTATATAGAATTGATTAGGTTTGTTTAATTTAATTTCTATTCTCGTAGCTTCTTATTACTGATTACCTTAGAATGAGAGGTGATGAGAACTTTGAAGTTTATAAAGAAGAGTCTTAAACAAAATTCAAAATTGTATAATTTGCTATTACATGTGCTGGGAATTGATCACTTTTAAATTGGAACGTTCAAAATTGTTCTCAAATTTATAGATTTTCAAATTTTACATTAATTTTTAATTGGAAGTATTACTGATTAAAATATTTTGAATTGAAAATATTAAGTATTTAATATCAGATCGAAATTTCATAAAATAACAGTTAATATAATTAACGTTTAAAATTAATAATATCAAATTCTTTGCGTGTTAACACTTCCAGTTCAATACAATTATTTTTTGTGAAATTGAAGTACTTAACACTTAAACAACTTTGGAATTGAAAGATTTCTAAATTTAGTAATCTTAGATTAAGATGCTAAAAAAATTGGTTTCATCTTAAAACTTTAAAACTTGAATTTGCTCAACTATTTAATTCAAGTATCAAAATAAAAGCCGTTAAATTCCAAGAATTTCAAATTTAAACATTCAAAATTTTATTGTTTCGAAAACATTCAGAACTGTACACTTTTAAATTGAAATCTATAAAAATAGAACAGTTTCAGCTATAATGCTGAAAAATAATTAATTTGATCATTTGAAAATTAACCAATTTCAAACTCAAAGCATACAAAATTGAAACTTTTTGAAATTAGGACAATCAAATTTAGCTAGATTCTAAATAAAGTTATAAAAATTTTACACTATCAGAATGGAAACGTCTGAGTAAATTAAAAAAAAATTAGATACCTTAATAATTGAAAATATCAAATGAAAATACACAAAACAGAACAGTTTAAAATTAAAAAATCTGCCCGCCTCTCGGGCACGTTCTCATCGCGCGCTTCGCGCGCGGCTCCCTTCGCTCGCAAATTTGAGCGCGCCTAGGGCGCGCACCTGTTGAATCTCGCGCTTCGCGCTCCATAATATATTCATCTCGCGCTACGCGCTCGGACACATTTGCCTGACGCTTTAAGCTCGGTTCCTCTAGGTTTTCGTACTTCGTGTGCTCGCTATTGCGCGCTTCGCGGGCTAATACTCTCTTAGTTAGCTTCATCGTTATGACCTGCTGTTGGTTTAATTATGTGCGTTTTGCATAGAAAGAGGAACTAATTTACTTAAGGTTCTATCGACCTTAAGGAACACATTCTCATCAAGACACTCGCGCTTCGCGCTCGATATTTACTTTAAAAATCATGTAAACCTGGCGCTCCACGCTCGTTTCTGTTCATCGTTTAATGTAAACTCAAAAGTTTGGGCGCGCTTACGATGCGTGATTTTAATGTCGCGCTTCGCAACGACAATATATTATGTTCTATGTTCTTCAGATAAAAATGACTAAATTTGTATTTGATCTAAAATGAAGAAGGAAATTCCTTCACTAATACCTTCTCTAGATGAGAATGCAAAAAATGTTGGAATGAAACATTTAAAATGGATCATTTTATAGGAATATTGAAATTAAACTATTAAACTATTTCACTATTCAGTAACTTCCAATTCAAAACTTCCAAATTTGAATATTTCCGAAAAAGTATGAAAAAACTATGTTTCTCCGTAAGTATATCTTCCCGATTTAAACATTTAATATTATTATCAGGAAACTAATTTTTCAAATTCACCCCCTCAATATAAAACCCATGTAGAACTAGTCATTCAAAATTGAATTATTTTTAATTTTTAATTGTGTCAAATTGAACATTGCAAAACCAATGCCCTCTAAATTATGCAATTTTTTATTTGAAGGGCTTTAAATTATTTATTTTCAAATTGGAATCATAACAATCCTGTTTTGTATTTGTAATCACTTTTTAATTTGCAGTACAATGCTATGTCGCAGATAAACTTTACATTTTACTTTAATTTTAAGTTTGAATTAGATTTTTGAATGAGAACTAGCGGTCCTGATTGTTAGACTATAAAATAAAACCTCACACAATTTCCGAAATTAAAATTTAGTTTAGTTTGAGTTTAAATCAATGAAATTCTATGAGATATTTCAAATTATGGTTTGAATATTTAGAATTTCAGAATTTAAACTCTAAATTTGTTGCCGAATTGCATAATTGATCATTTTCTTTAATTTAATTAAAAAATATGAGATGATAAAAATTGAACTGATCCCAATTGCGTCGATCGTTTAGAAGAATTTATTAAAAAAAAAAAAATGTTATAAGTGTTTACGAAAACAAGCAATTTCGGGATGAAAAGTGATAGATTAGTTTTATATTAAGAAGTTCCAAATTCAAGAAATCTTTTAGCAATAACACTGTCTCAAGTTTAATAATTTTTTACCAGCTTTCATAAGAAAATATTTACATCCTCTGATTTTACTTTTATTGAAGCTTTGATGTCTCCAGAGTTAAGATATTACGTCACCAGACTGTGATCGTGATCCTGGAATACTGAATCGATCAGAGTCAACTTTATTTTTAAAGTTATCAAAATCAAAATTCGAAAATCTAACGGTTGTGTGCACAAAACCGGTACCGGTGAAAATAATATCATGCAAGGAAATTCATGCAATATGTCTCATGGTCTCTTCGGTATGTTTTTTAAAAATTCCGAGAATTGTCTTTCGGCAAATTATGCCGGATTTTAATTTTCTACTAAGGCAAATGTTGCCGTCAACGAAATTTCTTTTCCAAAGAGATTTTTTCAAACTTACTCAAATAATACAATCGCTTATTGTAAAGTTTACTTATTTCAACACCCCTACACGCACTTATTTTAAGTTGCGCAGTTTCGTCACCTCCCACCACGGTCCCTGTACACTCTCGTCCGCGTCTGCGGCTGACAAATGAAAAAAAGTTACGAGTTTTCGAGAAAATATGCTAAACGTACAAGTAAATCAGATCAATTTGATCCGATCCGGGTACTCTCACCTCAAATTTCGGATAGTTGATTGTATTTCGCGAAACACTTGAAAAATATTGTTATCGAGACCTTCATAACGTTCCTTTGTGTTTAGAATAAAAACTCATATGCAGTTAAAAAACGCGTGTTCTACACGGAGAAAAAAATATGACTATAATAGTAAGAACACTAGTCATGCTTCTGTCGCAGGTTTCATTCAATACATTTGAAGCCGTTATCCCTCGCGAAAATAGCGCGAACTTCACCTTGCTATATTTGTAAAAAAAAATCACTCTACCAGAGTATGAGTACTCTGACAAAAGAGATATTAGGCCACGCCTAGTTACGAACCTAGCTTCACAGCAAGCACCGGTACGCGTGGCCTAACATCGCTTTTGTAAGAGTACTCATACTGTACAAGGATGGGTTTTCTTACAACCGTGGTAAGGCAAAGTTCCTTTATGGTATGAGCCATTTAATGCTAAAATTGTCTGACCTGATGCCAATATTGGTAGGAATGCATACCAATGTCGCACATGAAGTTCCGTGCTGTAATATTAAGAGCACAGCCTACTATAACAGTGCGATTTTTTTCTCCGTGTATGCTAAGCTTTCTGACAGCTGCCATTTCCACGTCAACAAAAACAATTGAAAGGCACTTGAAAAACACTCAGATGCTAACCGACCACGACTTTTTTAATTGTGCAAATCGGGACCCTCTAAACCGTTTCCAATTGGAATACATAATATTGCGCAATATACTGAAGTGGGTATTCGCTCACGCGGCCCTTGCGAGCCGAGAGTCGCAACCGTCGCTCGCCCCTTGAGCTGAGAAACTGCATGGGTCAGCAGTTCTAGGGATTTTTGGGTCTATTTGTCTGTATTAATATTGATAGTACTTATTGATTTCAAATCGACCGCGGTTTTCGGCACATGCGCAGTTGAAACAGTTGCTTAGCGCAAGCGCAGCGATACAGGCCGGGGCAGCCAATGAATGTCGTTGATAAAAATAAACTGCCGAATTGCGGTAGAGGTGGGGGCCCCTCCAGCCTTAAAATAATTGGTCGGGTACGTTTCAAGGACCTCAAAATAAAAGGAAGTTTACTGTATTATATTTCCCATAGGAGAGAATCGCCATGTTGGAGGTGTGACCGATTCTCTTATGTGGCTGGTCACTGGGCTTATGCCCCCCCCCCCCTATAAACTTAGACCTGTCAGTTTTCTGTGACCGGTCGTTGTTCTGGCCACTGCACCACATCTGTAGAAGGGGTTTTTGAGGTGTGACGATTCAATCTTCTGTGACCGGTCACTGTAATTACGTCCGCCCCCCCCCCTTCTCCACATCTGGAAAAAGAATTTCGCGGTGTGACCAATCACTCTTCTGTGACATATCAGTCTTCTGTGACCGGTCACTGAACTGGTGACTTGTCAACCAAATTCATAAGGTGGTTCGAGGTGTGACCAGTCACTCTTCTGTGACCTGTCCCTCTTCTGTGTCCGTTCACTGTACTGACTACCCCTACTCCACCAACTGGAAAAGGGGGTTCGAGGTGTGACCAATCACTCTTCTGTGACCTATCAGTGTTCTGTGACCGGTCACTGAACTGGCGACTCCCCCACCAAATTCTTAAGGTAGTTTGAGGTGTGACCAGTCACCCTTTTGTGACCTATCACTCTTCTGTGTCCGTTCACTGTACTGGCTACCCCTTACTCCACCAACTGGAAAGGGGGTTTGAGGTGTGGCCAATCACTCTTCTGTGACCTATCAGTCTTCTGTGACTGGCCACTGAACGGGCGAGTCCCCACCAACTTGTTAAGGGGGTTTAAGGTGTGACTTATGACTTTTTGGTGATGTATCACTCTTATGTTACTGATCACTATGCTGCCCCTCTTCTGTGATCAGTCACTGTTCTTTGACCAATCACTCTTCTTTGAAAAATCATTCTTCTATAATGGGTAACTTTATTAGCTACCCCCTCCCCCAACTAGAAAAAGGGGGTTCAAGGTGTGACCAATCACTCTTTTGTGATAAATCATACCTTATTTCCCTTTTTTAGCAAGCATTGAGTAATCATCTTTTCCAGATTCTAGGCTCTCAAGAAATTCCTTGGTTTGAATAAAGAAGAGGCTGCTGGAAAGGAGGCACTTGCTTGAATTCCAAAGTATTCTAAATAATTTGTGGTGAATTGTGAAGATTTAATTGTAAATTAAAATGAATTGATGGATAATTCCAAAGAATGTATGGTGAATTTCAATTAATTTACAATCAATTCCGAAAAGTTCATTCTAAATTTTAAAATATTCCGGAGAATTGTAAAGTATTCAAAAAATTCCAAATCCAAGAATACTTAATTCCAAAAAATTCCAGGTAAATTCTGAAGAGTTCATTTTGAATGCATAGAATTTATGATGAACTCCGGAAAATTCCAAAGAATTCATAATAAATTCGAATCCAAAAGGATTTATGTGAATTCCGAAGAGTTCTTTAGAATTTCAACGCATTATACAAATTGTTTAGCACGTATTCTACGAGAACTTTTTAAAAATTCAAATTTTTCCAACAGCCAAAATAACTACGAATGATCAATCGACGACCTGGGTGCACCAGGTCGCCCACCAGGTAGTTTAGCACGTATTCTACGAGAACTTTTTAAAAACTTGAATTGTTCCGACAGCCAAAATAACTACTAATGATCAGTCGACGACCTGGGAGCAACAGGTCGCCCACAAGGTAGTTTAGCACGTATTCTACGAGAACTTTTTTTAAATTCAAATTGTTCCAACAGCCAAAATAACTACGAATGATCAGTCGACGACCTGGGTGCATCGGGTCGCGCACCAGGCAGTTTAGCACGTATTCTATTAAAAATCACTGCTGACTTCGAACCACGATATTTCGGCGAAAAAAAGAGATAGGACAATTTTCAAAAAACAGTTGGAAAGCTCATGAAATTCCACGTCCATTAGTGCAAAACAAATATTTTTTTGACCTTCTGAAAATAGTACAGCACTTGAGAAGTTCAAACAAAAATTCAAGATTTTCTCAAATTTTCTACCTAAAATTCAACTTTTTGCACGACCTAGAAAATTTTTTTTTAAAATCTGAAAATTATACAACATCGAGCCTAAAATCTTATCTTTCATTTCAGCCAAGAAAACTGAAAAACTCTTCATGGGTGCCCGAGATATGATTAAAAATGTTCAATCGTATCTGAGCTCAATTTTAATTGACGATCACGGTTCTCGGCCGGTCTGCTGCTCGTTTCCTTCGTTGAGGCAGGACCGAATAGGCCACGCACTAAGGTGGCGCCTCTTATACTTTTGGTTCTCTTCATTAGTAATTTTTATTTCAAATTATGGTGAATGAAAAAAAATATTTATTGTTATTTGTGATTGTTGACAATCATTTGAATCTAATATTATCTCCATATTAAAGAATAGGATAATGTCCACTTAGGCGCCACCTCTGTGCGTGGCCTATTCGGTCCTGACTCAACGAAGGAGGCGAGTAGAAGACCAGCCGAGAACCGTGACCGTCGATTAAAATTGATCTCAGATACGATTGAACATTTTTAATCATATCTCGGGCACCCATGAAGATTTTTTAAGTTTTCTTGGCTTAAATCAAAGATAAGATTTAAGGTTCCATGTCGCATAATTTTCAGGTTTTTGAAAAAATTTTCCTGGGTCGTGCAAAAAGTTGAATTTGAGGTAGAAAATTTGAGAAAATCTTGAATTTTTTTTTTACCTTCTCAAGTGCTGTACTATTTTCAGAAGGTCAAAAAAATATTTGTTGGGCACTAATGGACGTAGAATTTCATGAGCTTTCCAACTGTTTTTTTTTTTTTTTTAAATGTCCTATCTCTTTTTTTCGCTGAAATATCGTGGTTTGAAGTCAGCAGTGATTTTTAATAGCGCTCACGCGAGTCGTGCGCACAATTTCCGACGGTAGTGTATGATGCTTTAAAAATTTACAATAATTGTTAATTAATTAGACAATGTCTATCAACATATCCAGAGCTTGGCTATTTTTCAAGGAATAGGCTGTATTTTTTTATAGAATTAACGAAGAATATCTTTCCGATTACTTTTTTCTATGATGCTATGAAAAGTCTTTCGGATGACTTTTCGTTATGTTGCTTTATAAATTTGCAAGAATTAATAATGATATAAACCATTTTCATTAAAAAAATTAGAATTTGGCTATGTTTCAACAAATATGCTACATTTTTTCACAGAATTAACTAAGATCATCATTCCGATGACTTTTTTTATATGATGCTTTGCAAATTTTCAAAAATTATTAATTATTGCAACCATTTTCATAAAGAAATGAAGAACTTGACCATTTTTCAACGACTAGGTTCAATTAGTTTAGTACATCAAGATTTCTACGATACTTTGCAAATACACAACAATAAATAATTATTTAAACCATATTCATAAACAATTTCAGAGTTTAGCTATTTGTCAACAAAAAGGCTACATTTTTTAAAGAATTAGGTAAGAATATCTTTCCGGTTACTTTTTTCTGTGATACTTTGTAACTTCTCAAGTGTTATTAATTATTTAAACAATTCTTATAAGCAAATATAAAATAAGCAACGGCGATACCACGCTGAAAACACCAGTTCTCGTAAGATCACTGAAGTTAAGCAGCGTTGGGCGCGGTTAGTACTGGGATGGGTGACCGTTCGGAAATACTGCGTGCTGTTGGCCCGTCGTGGGTGTGGTGGACCCACACTGGTAGTAAATATCCACCTAGAAACACTACCCGAATCGGGTAGTCAGGCAATGAACTTTCGAGTTCGAACTGCTAATCAATTTTTTTTTTTTATAAGCAAATTGAGAGTTTAGCTGTTTTGAAACTAATAGGCTCAATTTGTTAAGGAAAGCAAGAAAGTACGTACTTTCAATAAGACTTTCCTACGTCACTTTGCAGATTTGCGATAATTATCATTTATTTAAACAATTTTCATAAACAGAATCAGAGTTTGGGTATTTTTCAAGGAATAGAGAAAATTTGTCTACGGATTCAACTAAAAATGTCTTTCTGAAGACTACATTCTATTTTTCTTTGTCAATTGAAAATAATTATTAATTACTTGAACAATTTACATATAAAAATTCAAAGTGTGGTTATTTATCAACCAACAGGCTACATTTTTTACAGAATTAACCACGAACATATTTCCGATAACTTTTTTCTGTGATACTTTGTAAATTGCCAAGTATTATTAATTATTTAAACAACTTTTATCAGCAAATCGGAGGCAACTAAGAATGTCTTTTTGAGAACTATTTCCTATGATACTTTGCAAAGGGCTTAGCGGAATAAGCATAGGAAATCGGCCCCCGTTCGTATAAAGCTTAAATTGATGTCATAAGTTCGTTCCTATATGGTATAAAACTCCACCAAGTTTCAACTTGAAAATCCCATTTTTGTGGGAGATATGGAGGGGGAAAGCAAAATCAAAAAAGTGATTTTTCTCGAAAACGGCTTGACCGATTTTAATGAACAAAATATATGTTTCAAAGACCACTCTGGAGTATTGAAAAAAAATTGAGAAATTTCTCGAACAAAAAACAAGCATTAAAAAAAGGTTTTAAAATTTTGAAACTTTTTTCCCCCTATGTTTTAGAGATACCACTTTCATTCTTTCAAGAAAATATCCTTGCATTGTGTACTACAAATCAGATTTTTTATGATTTTTTTCGTGTGGTGGAACATAGTTCAAAAAAGCAATGTACGTAACGGCGCGGCACCGCGGCGCCCGCTGCCAAGGTTCACGGTGAATGAATGGGACCCATTTTTTCTAATGACATCTGCACTTTGCCTATACTCGTATTGTTTGCAGAGCTTACCACAAGGAGGTTGCAGTACGTTTTTAAACTCCTTATTATCGGGGTGTTTTTCAAAGTGAGTCCCCTCGCCTCTCACATCAGTTCATAATCATCAGGGTGCTTTTTTAAAGTGAGTCACGTCGCCTCTCACATCAGTTCATAATCATTGGGGTCCTTTTTCAAAGTGAGTCTCCTCACCTTTCACATCAGTTCATAATCAT
>CAKNXH010002428.1:42107-68779 GCA_932178445.1 Andricus quercusramuli
ATGTGAGAGGCGAGGGCACTCACTTTCAAAAAGCACCCCGATAATAAGGAGTTTAAAAACGTACTGCAACCTCCTTGTGGTAAACTCTGCAAACAATACGTGTATAGGCAAAGTGCAGACGTCCTTTAAGAAAATGGGTCCCATTCATTCACCGTGAACCTTTGCAGCGGGCGGCGCGGCGACGCGCCGTTACGTACACTGCTTTTTTGAACTATGTTCCACCACACGAACAAAATCATAAAATATCTGGGTTGTAGTATACAATGCAAGGATATTTTCTTGAAAGAATGAAAGTGGTATCTCCAAAACAACATAGAATACAAAAATATCAAAATTTCCAAAATTTTCAAACCTTTTTTCGATGCTTGTTTTTTGTTCGAGAAATTTATTAATTTTTTTTTTCAATACTCGTGAGTAGTCATTGAAACATATATTTTGTTCATTAAAATCGGTCGAGCCGTTTTCGAGAAAAACCACTTTTTTGATTTCGCTTTCCTCCATATACCACATGGAAACGAACTTATGACATCAATTTAAGCTTTATACGAACGGGGGCCGATTTCCCATGCTTATTCCGCTGAGCCCTTTGCAATAATTATTAATCATTCAAACAATTTTCCTAAACTTATTCAGAGTTTGTCTATTTTCAAAGGAATAGACCCAATTTTTTACGGAAGCAACAAAGTATGTATTTCAAATAAGAATTCCGTACATTACTTTCACAGAAAAAACTGAGGGATCAGTAATGCTGCGGCTCAAGTGAAACTTGGGATCATTTAGAACTTAGGCTCTAAAGGAACTCTTATTTAGGGTTCCTTTTTAGTTTATTCATATCCGATAGATGGCCATCGGCGGTTGCCGACTTTTTCAACTGCGCATGTGCCGAGAAGCGCGGGCCTATTTGAAATCAATAAATACTATGAACAGTCATACAGATAAATGTTAACAAAATTTTCTTATTCTCATTTAAAACAAATGAAATTGAATTATAGAAATACCTAGCTTCTTGAAAAAATTTTATATTAACCTAATATTGCAAGTGTATATTATATAATTTTGAATAGTCCCGCGCTTTTTAGGCATGCGCAGTGGGAAACTTCGGATTTGCAACATAACCTTAAAAACGGTCACATTTCATGTGCGATATCTTCCTTTCAAGAATGCCTAATATCTATGATTCTAGTTTCTTCATTAAATTTTTTCCAGTGTAATATTATTTAATTCCAATTATAAAGCATAATGTGCATCATTAACTTGTGCAATCTTTGAAGTGAGTCTAAGCAGAAGTGAGAAAAAGGCTCTATTAGAACCATTTGAATCCACACTTGGGTTCATTTGGAAACCATTTAACATTTTGGGTTCCTTTTCAGCAAGAGAGGTTCCTTTTTGTTGCAGCTCCTTTGGAACCAAAAATTGGTTCTAATAGAAACCCCAGTTTTTTCTGTGTTGCACATTCACAATAATTATTCACTATTTAAATATTTTTCATAAATATATTAGGAGTTTGAGTATTTTTCAAGGAATAGACACAATTTGTTTACGGAGTCAACCAAGATTGTCTTTTCGATGATCTTTTCTATGTTAGTTTGTAAATTTACAAGAATTATTAATTATTTAAAGAACTTTCATAACAAAATCAGAATTTGCTTATTTTTCAACGAATAGGGGGAATTTTTTACAGAACTAACTAAGAATATCTTTCCGATGACTTCATTATGCTCTTCAAATTTACAAGATTTATTAATTATTTAGAATATTTTCAGGAGAATGAAGAGTTTGACGATTTGTCGAAGAAACCCTCCCGCCAAACCTCATGCTCGGCATTACCTCGGCATTAACCGAGGTTTAAACGCAGCGAATAAACATATCGGTCGTATACGTCGCAGACAGTATCCATCCGAGTGCTATGCGCGCTCGAAATAGCTTGACATCTGGAGTCTTCTCGAGTCGAGATCATTGACTGTGTATTTCTATGAAAATTTGTACGCGCCGACATTTTATAGGATTTTTTTTCCAAAGTTGCATGAAAATATTTAGAGTTGCACAATTATTTATTCTGCATCGTGAGAAGGTATGTTTGCGAAGCCGTGTACAAATCAAAATTATTTAAGTGAACGTTAATTTCATGGTATTTTATTGAACTTCATTTCTAAATAAAATAATGACACGTAAAGAAATTGGTAGCGCGCGTATGAGGCTCTTGTTTTGGTTGAAAATGCAACTATTTTGTGGAACATTCGTCTTTTTACTCAAAAATTCATCGTTTAATTTAAAAATTTACTTCTTTGTTTTGAAATTTATCTATTTTGTTGTGATTTTTTTTCTGTTGAAAATTGTTCGTCTTCACTGAAAATTTAAGTCATCCGTTTTTGGTTCAAATTTTATCTTCTTTAAAAGTCGTTAAAAATGTTACTATTTAGTTGAAAGTTTATGCATTTTATTTAAAATTCGCCTTTTTGGTAAAATGCAACCGTTTTTCATTTAAAATTAATGTCTCTGCTGGTTGAAATATCAACTATTAAATTTTTCGTTAGAAATTCTTTTTTTTTAGGTTGAAAATGCAACTTTTTGGTTGGCAATTGAACTACAATTTTATTGGAAAAAGTCAATTGTTTTGTAGAGAATTCGTTTTTATCCAACTGAACATTTATTTTTTTTTTCAATGAAAATTAAGATTCCATTTTTGGTTTTGGCTGCATCTAGTCATCCTGAAAAATTGGTATAGACTAGACGTCACAAAAATTCGGGACGATTAGCCAAGCTCATGAAAAATATTTGACTACTCATCCTGAATTTCGGGGCGACGAAACACTTCGTTAAAATGTATGTAATTTTTTGAAAATTCGTATTTTTTTGCTAGAAAAGTAATGTTCTTGGTTAAAAATTCAACTATTTTGTTATAAATTTATTCATTTTGCCAAGAATTCATCTTTTTACAATCTCATAATTTATGATTGAAAAGTATTAGAATCGTCCGAAATTGCACACTTTAGTTCTTCAACAGATCAAGTTTTGGCGATGGCGCTTGTCTTCTATGTCTGTCTGTCCGTCCGGAAATACAATTACCGTCCAAAAAATGAACGGATCAAATCGAGATTTAGTACACTTTTTTTGGTCCTGAAAGAAAGAACGAGTTCGTAAACTAACACTCTTAGAACACGGGTTAAAATTTTTCCATAAAAAATGCTATCCAAAAATCAAATATTCAAATTTTACGTCAAACGACGACAGATACGTGAAAAAAGTTTAAGAGAAGAATTGAAGCTTTTCAAAGTATCTACAATTTTTAGTTCCAATTGTTTTTTAATAGGACTCGTCTTTTTGGTTTTATGTGCCGAAAATGAATATGTAAGTCGAAAATTCTACTTTCAAGCCAAACTACGACAGATACGTAAAAAAGTGTAAAAGAAGAATTCACGCTTTTCAAATGACCTATACTTAATTTCGGAACCATCTTTTTATACGGCTTGATATTTTGATTTTATTTATGGAAAATACTATGAAAAAAAAAAAAAAATTCAAATTTTGAGCCAAACTATTCAAAACATAGGAAAAAGTCTTCAAGAGTAATTACAGCTTTTGAACAGTTCTAAAATATTCAGTAAGCTATTTTTTGATAGGATTTGCCATTTCGGTTTTATTTATCGAAAAAAAACTGAAAAATCCATAATTCAAATTTGGAATTTTTTATTTTTATAAATTCATATTTTGAACCAAGCGACGAAAACTACGGGAAAAGGAAAGTTTTTTTCAATTAAGTTTAAATTTTTTTTTAATGTTTGAAAAGTATACTTTTTGAATTTTTGCGGGAAGTAGTTTGCAGGAAGTACTTCATTCTGATTAGCGTGGTTGTCCGGTTGGTGACGGAATATAATATGGCCGCTAGCGATTAAATGTGTAAACAGTAAACATAACCTATTGTAAACGTGTTTTAAAAATAAAAAAATGGCCTAAAAGATTTTTAAAATGCCTAGAATGTCACTAAAACCCGGCTTTATAAAGTGTGATAATGCGAAAAGTTTGAATGAAACTTGGTATCTTTACCGGTTCTTTTAACGGCTTCTACCCATTTCCTTTTCACTTCTGTGCCCATAGGCAACCTTATAAATATTTTGTTTGGATTATCTTTGCTACTTCAGTTGCAATCAGGTACAAAACATTTTTTTTAAAGGCTGCCATTATTATACATACTTGTGAAATGTATATGTTCCGAATCATGATTGACTAAAATTTGAGGTTATCTTTGGAAACATCTCATTTTCACGCACTTGACTGATATTATTCATGACTATCTTTATCTAGGTTTTATATTTCAAGCAAAAGTGTATTTTTTCAGTGAGATTTGGTTACGACTGGCTGCTGCTTTTCGATAATTTTAAGTAAACAAATAACTCTATTAGAAATTATAAATTGAATTTTCGCCAGCTGTCTGCTAGATACTTCGTTAGTCAATGTATCATTATGCTGATTGGTTATCCGCTATTTCGGAAGTGACGTTTCAAGGTCACAGAGTTTTTGAATAGGGATTTGGATACTTTTCTTAAACATTTTTTATCTCGACAATGAAGTATTCAAAAAATTTTTTAAATACACTAAAATGTTCAGAATGTTATGCAGTATTTAAGAAATATATTACCTAAAATTCATGCAACGACCCCATTATAGCTTTTAAAAGTCCTACAAAATTTCTTGTAACCATTTTTTGATAGAACTTGTCATTTTTGGTTTGTTTTTCGACAATACTGTGAAAAAATCCATACTTCAAATTTTGAACCAAACGATACAAAACACTCTGAAAAAGTCTTAAGAAGTAATTATAGCTTTTGAAAAGCTTTACAAAATTTCTTTTAATCATTTTTTGATAGGAATTGCAATTTTGATTTTATTCATCGAAAATACTATGCGCAAAATAGAAAATCCTAATTTTGAGCCAAACGACGTGAAATATGGATGTAGATTTTTGTAGGAATTTCAGCTTCACAAATCCTATCAAAAAATAGTTTGCAGAAATTTTATAGAACTTTTCAAAAGCTATAATTATTTTCCAGGACTTTTTCTCATATTTTGCATCGTTTGGCGTAAAATTTCAATTTTGAATTTTTTTTCATAGTATTTTCGAAAAATAAAACCAAAATATCAAGTCTTATCAAAAACTGGCTAAAGGAAAAATTATAGGTGTTTTAAAAAGCTACAATTCTTCTCTTGAACTTATTTAATTTTCTATCGGCGTTTGGCTTAAAATAAAAAATTTTTACTTATTAATTTTCGATGAATGAAACCAAAAAAACGATTCATATAAAAAAATGGGGTTGAAACAAAAAATATAGATATTTTGAAGAGCTTCAATTCTTCTTTTATACTTTCTTTACGTATTGGTCGTCGTTTGACGTAAAAATGGAAAATTCGATTTTTGGATAGCATTTTCGATGGATAAAATCATAACCATTGGTCAAAGAATGCTGGTTAACGAACTTGATCTTTCTTTTTGGACCTGAACAACGGTGCCAAAGCTCGATTTTATCCTCTCATTTTTTTGAGAGTGGTGTGAAATTTCAGACATTTCTAATACTTTCTCATTGTTAAATTATAAGAATGTACAAATGCCTGCGGAAAATCGAACGCGTAGCGCGAGTCTCACGATGAGAATGTGTACCTCAAAGCCTACAGAGCTTTGAGCAATTTAATCTCTTTAACTATACTTCATTACTTAGAAAATTCAGGGTATGGAGATGCATAAAAAACTGGGATCTAAAAGATAGGTTTTTGCTAAAGTTTAATTTAAGCACTCTGAGTGCAAAGAATAAATATATGAGCGCGAGATCTGACAAACGCGCGCTATAGGCGCGCTCAAACTCGCGGGCGAAGAAATTTATGTTTTCAATTCGAATTTTCATATTTCCTGGTTAAAAATGCAATTGTTTAGTTGAAAATGAATCTATTTTTGGTTTAGGATTTAACTACACTGGAAATTCCATCTAAGTCTCTCCCATTTAAGTCGTTCCTAGAATTTCAACCTCGGCGGTTTCATGAGGAGAGGAGCATTAGTTGCATCAGGTTGCATCGTGCGTTCAAATCGAACAGAAATTATTCATGCAGCCCTGACTGTTGAGTATTTCCTGTGTATTTTCAACTAAACTGTTTTTGATTTAAAATAAAAATCCTATTTTGATTGAAACATTAACTGTTACATGTTTGGTTGAGAATTCATCCTTTTTTGTTGAAAATTCAAGTACTTGGTTTAAAGTGGAACTACTTTGTTAATAATTTAGTAGTATATGATTATGCACGGCCCCTAACGAGTAAGCGAAATGGGTACTTTGAAGAAAGAATGAGCGAATGGCCGAAAATGAGAGAGGAATACTAATAATGAGATGTCGACAAGCACCGAGTTGGTAAATATCGAGCTTCTATCGAATTCTAATCACAGAAAATTACGAAATCACGTACGATAAATTATAATACTAATGGCCGTCGCGCTCAAGGATCGCACATTGGAACGACATTATTTATTGTCTTCGCGGAAATTGTCATCCACAAAGTACTCTCGAATATAATAGGCGGAGTCAAATGTCTCGAATGGAAGATTCTTGGAGCACTTTAAAAAAATCCAGTCTCTTCGCCTCATTAGATTCGCCACAATCAATTTCTTCATGAAATGTGCGGCATCAAAATCTATATTCACATTCTCGAGTTTCCTTGTATAATTTTTAAGACCAATAAATAAAACTAGAGTTCTTTCGATTCGGATTTTTCTTTGTGAGAGCAATTTAATGTGACAGGAGCTTAAAAACAAAGTTGAAAGCTGCAAAATAAATTTCTGTTATTTTTCATTCCGTCTTTTTTTTAAATCGGAGGTCAAGAATCGAAAGAAAATAAAACGTATCTTTCATTCTGAATTGCGACGAATCTTATTTTCTTGTTATGATTCTGCATGATAGAAAGCTTCCGATTATTTTATTTCTTTTTAGTTTAAAAGGAAAACGTTTTGGTACGTTGGGAATCAGCTGAATTGGCATTTATTTTGTTAAGAAGTATTTAATAAATATTGTCTAATATTTTTAATTTTAAATCAGTAAAATTTAGTTTTTTTCTCGATATGTATGATTTTGTTGTATGTTGTGAGTTGCAAGGAAATACGACTTTAACGAGTGAATGAAACACGATTTATAGCGTTCTGATATCAAACACGAGTGTGTAAAAGAGATAAGTTGATGCAACGTTGATAAGCCATATTGCTATCATAATTATGAATGACGTAATCACTACCTTTTTCTTATCTTTATTCAAATTTAATATTGACGTTAGAATAGGAATTTCTATTTATTATATTGAAAAATGCTTTAAAAACTGTCATTTATAATTATTTTGATATTGTATATTTAAAAGATCATGTCGATGTCCAAGAATTGGTCAATTCAATTAATGAAATCAGCATGGCCGCAGGTAAGGAAAAAGCTGAAAATCGAGGAGTTCAGGGATTTCGAAAAAATTTGTAAAATTCAGGGATTTTCTGTAAGAAGCACTTTAAGTAATTGTCAAGAATAATCACTTTTACATATATTCATTTTTCTTTCAATAAATTATGAATTTAGGTCTATACCTATTTCTGAATTTTCTTGAATTCTTTTGAAATATTTTTTGGGATTTCAAGCTATTTCAAAAGATTTAATAGGATTTTAAATATTTCATGGCATTCCAAAAGATTTTAAAGATCTTAAAAAAGTTTCAAGGGACTTAGAAAGATTTCAAATATTTTAGGGCATTTGAAAAGATTCCAAGGCATTTTCATATGATTTTTAAATAGTCAAGGAATCTCCAAGGATTTGAAAGATTTGAAGGGATTTGGAAAAGTTTTCATTTGGTGTTAAAGAATTCCCTTAAACTTTGGAAAGTATGTAATTTTAATAATTTTAAGGTATTTTAAAAGCTCTCAAGGTATTTCAATAAATTTTCCAAGATTTCAGGAAATATCAGATTCCATGTAATTTTACGGGATTTCATAATCTTTTAATGGATTTCATCGAAGTTATTTATTTTAGGGTATTTTAAAAAATTCTAAGGAATTTTCAATTGATTTCAGCGATTTAATGGAATTTCAAAGGATTTGAATATTTTAGGGGATTTTAAATGATTCCAATGCATTTTCAAGATCTTTAAAAAGTTTCAAGGGATTTCAAAGGATTTCAAATATTTTAGGGAATTCAAAAAGATTCCAAGAAATTTTGAATTGGTACCAATAATTTAAAAGGGTTTTTATAGGGGTTTTAAATATTTTAGGGTATTCTAAAATATTTCAATGTTTTTTGCTTCCTCATAGAGGAAGCTTTGTAATGGTAGCTTTTGTCAAAATTTTTAAATTCATTTAATTAAACCCTCCCTAATTTAAAAATGTCTAATACAATGTTCTAAGCAATTGTCCGGGTGTGTGTGTGTGTGTGGATGTGTGGATATGAGGATGTCACGCTTTTTTGTGAACATGATAACTAGAAAACGGTTGCAGATAAATTGATGAAATTTGGAGAGCTTATTTTCCTCACTAATATCTTGAAACTGACCAAAGGATTTCTAAAAATATTTATTGCATTTTTTCTAGCACTCAATAATATTTTAAAAATCGGTTTTTTATAGTAAAACTTTTTTCATTGGCATAATTCAAAGGTGATGCAAGAATATAAAAGATTCCTTGGTTTGGGACGAATCGATTCACCTATAATATTAATACATTTTATTGAAGAGTAGGGAAGTTATGGATTTTATATATATTTTGAAAATCGGTTTTTTATAGTAAAACTTTTTTCACTAGCATAATTCAGAGTTGATGAAAGAATATAAAAGATTCCTTGGTTCGAAACGATTCGATTGACCTATAATAATGCATTTTATCAAAGAGTATGGAAGTCATGGTAATTTATATATTTTTGAAAATCATTTTTTTATAGTAAAATTGTTTTCATTAACATAATTTAAAGTTGATGGAAAAACAGAAAAGGTGTGTTGATTCGAGTCGAATCGATTGACCTATAATATTAATCAATGTTATTGAAGAGTAAGGAAGCTATGGTAATGCATAATATTTGAAAATATGGTTTTTTATATAAAACTTTTTTCATTAGCATAATTCAAAATTGATGCAAGAATGTAAAAGATTTCTTGGTTCGGGACGAATCTATTGACCTATAATATTAACACATTTTATTGAAGAGTAGGGAAGTTATGGTAATTTATATATTTTGAAAATCTGTTTTTTATAGTAAAACTTTTTTCACTAGCATAATTCAGAGTTGATGCAAGAATGTAAAAGATTCATTGGTTCGGGAAGAATTGATTGACCTATAATATTAATACATTTTATCAAATTGTAGGGAAGTTATGGTAATTTATATATTTTGAAAGTCGGTTTTTTATAGTAACACTTTTTTCATTAGCATAATTCAGAGTTGATGCTACAATATAAAAGATTCCTTGGTTCGAAACGAATCGATTGACCTATAATTTTAATGCATTTTATCAAATTGTAGGGAAGTTGTGGTAATTTATATATTTTGCAAGTCGGTTTTTTATAGTAAAACTTTTTTCATTAGCATAATTCAGAGTTGATGCAACAATATAAAAGATTCCTTGGTTCGAAACAAATCGATTGACCTATAATATTAATAAATTTGATTGAAGAGTAGGTAAGTTATGGTAATTTATATATTTTGAAAATCGGGTTTTTATAGTGAAACTTTTTTCATTAGCATAATTCAGAGTTGATGCAAGAATATAAAAGATTCCTTGGTTCGAAAAAAATCGATTGGCCTATAATATTAATACATTTTATTGAAGAGTATGGAAATTGTGAAATTGCATAATATTTAAAAACACGGTTTTTCATAGTAAAACTTTTTTCAGTAACATAATTCAAAATTGATGCAAGAACGGAAAAAATCTCTTGATTCAAGGCAAATCGATTGATTTTTATTCTTCCGAACTTTTGTGAAAAGTTTCTGCTAATAGAAAAAAGGCATCCTATCAGTTTTGTGCGGGCGAAACATTTTTTGAGCTTGGGGGAATTTTTTTCCCTAAAAATATAATTTCTGAATTTTTCTCGTAAACTATGCAAGATATCGCAAAAGTGCAGGAGGTATTTTTCATTTATCTTTTTTAAACGTGCAAAGTTTTATCTCAACATTTCTTCATGTCTGTCGTTGTTTGCGAGAAAAATGATAAAATTCGTCTTGATGAAAAAATTCTCTTGGCCACAAATGTTATTTAGTCGGCATAACACTCACAAGATGTCTTCCTTATGAGAGTAAAAATTCAACAAAAAATTGGCAAAAAATATGGTAGTAAAATATTTTTCGTTGGCCTTCAAAAGAAGACAAATAAACCAATAAACGCTATCAAAAAGAAAAACGATAAATATACTGGAACTTGAAATTAAGGAGACCGAGTTTCCAGCGTTCCTAGAACTGATGGCCTCCGCAGTTTCGTGATGAGAGGAGCCGCGGGTTATGCCTCCAAATCCATCAGAAATCGCTCATGCGGCCATGCCTTTTTACGTTTGGATTGTCTGGATTTGTGGTGAAGGCCACTGTAAGCAATGTCTGAAACCGTGTGTAATTCCCAGCTCCAATGTATCTCAGTTAGATCTAAAGTTTATAGAGATTTAAAGAAAAAATTTGGGGTACTTTGAAAAACAAAGCAGAAAATTCAAATACGCATAACTTCGTTGAAAAATTGTTGTGCCTAACTGCACCTGACGTCATCTGCCTGGTTTGAAATAGATTTGATCTACATTTAAAATTGTTTCATTCCATTTATAAAATATTCTATATTAAAAATGCTACAATATTAGAATGTTACCCGGAAAAAATTAGTTGTTGAAATTTGGAATGACTGAGTCAACCACTATAGGATAGGGCTAAACGTATGTCATAAATTGGAAGAATCGTCTTAGAAACATTGATTGATACATGTTTAAAAAGTAGAAAGAGTTGTCGAAAGTACAAAATAATTTCAATGAAAATGTGAAGACCAGAGGAATAGAGTTCTTGAAACACTGATACACTAATGCTTCGAAGCCAGTCAATGAAACTTTCGATTACTCCTAACGATTTTTTAGAAAACAGTGTAGCCAAGTTGAAAAAATATATATTTCGCGGTTATATTTACTATATTGTTATTCACATAGACTCACGCTTAAGATATATTTATTTTTTCAGATACATACGAACCTATGAAAAATCGAAACAAATTTTGTGGCGGGATTCGAACTACCTAACACCTATGTCTATGACGCATCGAACTCAACTTATCCCTATAACAACTAGACCCCACGGCTAACTTAACACATTGAATATTTTGCACAAATCCCAGTGAAGAAGCAAATTTAAATCCGCGCTCATTTGTTCATTGCTGGTGACCGCGACTCCATTCAGACTTATACATACACCACTTCACCTGAGCGTCACTACGTGTTAACACAAGCATCCAATGTGACTGTACATTGTGAATATATATATATGTAGAACAGTCAACGAATTCTTCGACAACTTATAAATCAGTTATTCGTTTCTGTGCTAGAGTTATTGCATTCCAAATCTTGTGGAATCTGAAGGACTTTTTGTGAAAAATTGAATGCTTGTCTAGAACTTTGTCAAAATCTGCTGAATACAAATTCGAAAATTGATGTTCCTAGATTGTCTTCCAATAATTCGATGACTTTTTTCACTTTTTCAATGAAGTCTGCGGTTATTTAATCAAAATTATACGAGATTCTAAACAAAAAGTGGCCTATCCTAGAATGGATGACTAGTCAAGTAAAGCTTCGACAACTTATTTTTTCCGTGTAGTCTTTAAATAATAATGGTCAGGGAAAATGGAAAATAGTTGATTAATTAGATGAAATATTTGTTTCTTTTTATCCGTTTTCTTATCTTCAATGACAAATATGGAGGAAATTAAAAATTAAACGCTGCAAAAGATATGTCTCAATTAATATTTTCTTTTGTTCATCGATTTATTGATGGGTGCGTTAAAGTATTACGTCACACGCCTAGGGGGAGGGAAGGTGAAAAAATTGCCAGAAAAACCCGTGTCGTAATATTTGAACGGTCCCTCATGTATTCTTCTTTGAGTTATTCATATTTAACCTTCAAAAAGACATCATTTTTTACAACTTTTATAGCTTTTGTAAGGGGATATTGTTGAAAGAGAACAAAAATGTATAAACTCGAATAATTTATAAAATGTTTCGTGTTTAGAAGACTGATCAATCTTGCTATAACTTTAAAAATGAAGGACAAATGGTATTCTATGACAGAAATGATCGCGTTTTTCGTATATTTTTGTCAGTCTTCTCATTTTTAAACACACGGCATTCTAATCTACTGAAGTTTTCATTTTTTTTAAATAATGCAATTTGATTATTTAATTTATAATGAAATTGAGAACATGACTTTGGAACCCTCGATCGTTATGAAGCAGGATACTCAAGACTCGTTCTCAATTACATAACTAGAAAATAGTGCACGCTACGCACGCAATAATTACCCTGTTAAAAAAAACTCGGTTAATTTTCCAGAAAAGTGACAGGATACATTTTTTCCATGTCACAGAAATCTTATCTGATTCGAGAATGTTGCATATGATTTACGAAAATTCCTTTAATCTTAGCGAAAAAATTTCGGTGAATTCAATATGAATGGCACATTTGTTTTAATTTAAATACAATTTTTTTGATTCAGTAGATAATTTTTCTTATTAACAAAATGTTAAAACTTAAAAAACATAAAAAATAGATTTTCAAGGTATTTTCGGATAAAGTATTCATAAGGTAGAATTAAATGCGACTATTTGAATTTGATTATAATTTTCTATAAGATTTCGTTTACCACGGTTTTTGGACTTATTTGTCCCATAAATGTATTAAATCATTTTATTTTTCGAAGTGTCTCGTCATCCCAAAATTAGGCCATGCCCTTTTCCAACTCCCTGAATTTTTTGGGACAACTAGACGCAGCCTATATTTTTATATCGAAATTTTATTTTCATAGTTCAAATGTAAGAGAAATGTGGTATTTAGGTGTATGATGAAATTGACAAAAATTTAAGATATATAATGCAACATTTTATTTAATAAAGCTAGACCCTACAAGATTATTATAACAAATTTTAGAATTTTCTTGAAAAATCGGAAATTCAAATTTTGACCGCACAAAAAAGAATGGAAAATCAAACATTCCATTTTGCGGTCAAACTGTACAAGATACGAAAGAAGATGAATCGACAAACATTGTGCATTAAAAAAAAGATCTACAAATTTGTTAGAAATCACTTTTTGATAGGACGTGCAGTTTTTGTTTTATTCGTAAAAAAACTACATTGAAAATAGATAAATTGAATTTGTAGAGAAACGACACAAGATAGGAGAAAAATAGACAAAATTTGTTAAAAAAAACAGTTACAAAATTTTACATTATTAGTTTTTTTATAGGACGCGTAGTTTTCGCTTTAATCGTACAAAATAACATTGAAAATAAAAAAATTAAATTGTTTGGAAAAAAGTCATAAGGGACGGAAAAAAATGAAGTCAAAAGTTGTTCAACCGAAAAAGATCTTCAAATTTGTTATAAACTCTTGTTATAGAAACAAAGTAAAAACAAATAATTACCTTTTTGAAAAACGGGCGCAAGCTACAGTAACATTTTATTTGACAAAATTTTTCGCCTAAATTATGTCTACAATTTTTCTCAAAGCCACTTTACACTAGGATGCGTATTTTTAGTTTGAATTCTAAACAATAACATCCAAAATAAATAAAGAAAATGTATGGAAAAACGGCACAAGTTGCAAGAAAATGTTGAATAACAAAATTGTTTTTTTTACATTCTCATTGTAATGAGAAGGTATTGGTTTTGTGTAAAATTTGACATGGTCGGTTTTCATCAAATCTCCACGTTTCGAGACCCCCTGAGTCAGAAAAAACGATTTTCACGAAGGTGTCTGTCTGTAGTCTGTAGTCTGTAGTATGTCTGTAGTCTGTAGGCACGATAACTTTCGAAAAAATAATCAGATTGGATTGTGCTTTGGCACACTTTTTTAGGGCCTAAAAAGAAAGAACAAGTTCGTTAACCAGCTAATTTGGATCAAAATTCAAAAAGTTAGAGCATTTTGAAAATTTTTGAGACCATTTTTTTTTAATTCAAAAATTCTATGTACTCAATGAATTTTTTGAATAAAAAAAAATTACCGGAGTTATAGCATTTTCAAAATTCCATAAAATAAACGAAAATGAACATTTTAACCCGAAAAACGCACGATATGAAAAAAAGTCAGCAGGAGAAAAACGTTTTTTTTTTAACACCCTACAATATTTTCATAACAACTTTTTGAATTTCTCGAAAAATCAAAAATTCAAATTTTGATCGCACAAAAAATAATTAAAAAATCAAAAATTCAATTTTTCTTTCAAACTATGTAAGATACGATAAAATACGAATAAACGAAAATTGTGCACCTGAAAAAGATCTACAAATTTGTTGCTATTCACTTCTTGATATGACGCGTAGTTTTTGTTTTATTCGTAAAAAACTGTATTGAAAATACACGGAAAAAATAAGTTGTCGAAAATTCACTTGACTAGTCAACCATTCTAGGATAGGCCACTTTTTTTTAAAATCTCGTATAATTTTGATTGAAGAACCGCAGACTTCATCGAAAAAGTGGAAAAAGTCATCGAATTATTGGAAGACAATCTATAGGAACATCAGTTTTCGAATTTTTATTCAGCAGATTTTGACAAAGTTCAAGGCAAACATTCAATTGTTCATAAAGAGTCCTCCAGATTCCAAACGATTTGGAATTCAATAAGTCTAGCACAGAAACGAATAGCTGATTTATAAGTTGTCGAAGAATTCGTTGACTGTCTTCTACATATCTATATATTCACAATGTACTGTCACATTGGATGCTCAGGTGAAGTGGTATATGTATCAGGCTGAATGGAGTCGCGGTCACCGGCAATGAACAAATGAGCGCGGATTTAAATTCGACTTTTCACTGACATTTGTGCGAAATATTCAATGTGTTAAGATAGCCGTGGGGTCTAGTGGTTAGGGATAAGTTGCGTTTGATAGGTGTTAGGTAGTTCGAATCCCGCCGCAAAATTTCTTTCGATTTTTCATAGGTTCGTGTGTCTGTAAAAACAAATATAACTTAAGCGTGAGTCTCTGTGAATAACAATATAGTAAATATAACCGCGAAATATATATTTCTTAACTTGGCTATACTGTTTTCTAAAAACTCGTTAGGAGTCATCGAAAGTTTCATTGACTGGCTTCGAAACATTAGTGTATCAGTGTTTCAAGAACTCTATTCCTCTGGTCTTCACATTTTCATTGAAATTATTTTGTACTTTCGACAACTCTTTCTACTTTTTAAACATTTATCAATCAAGGTTTGTAAGACGATTCTTCCAAGTTATGACATACGTTGAACCCTATCCTAGAGTTGTTGACTCAGTCATTCAAAATTTCAACAACTAATTTTTTCCGTGTAGAAAAATTAAATTTTTAGACGAATAACCCAAGCTACGAAAAAAATGAGGAACATCACATTTTTTATCCAAAGGAGGGCTACAAATTTGTTATTAATCTTGTTTCGATAGGATGCGTAGTTTTTGTTTTATTCGTGAAAATAACATTGACAGTAAAAAAATCAAATTTTCGGAAAAACAATGCAAGTTTCGAAAACAGATGAATGAACAAAAATTGTGCATTCAAAAAAGATTTACAAACTTGTAATAAATTTTTGTCGTAAGAATATATTCAAAATGAAAAAAATTAACTTTTTTGGAAAACGGCACAAGCTAAAATAACATTTTAACTAATTAAATTTGTCGCCTAAATTATACCATTATTCTTCATTTGGAATCAAATACAAATTTAGTAATTTGTACATGACGAACATATAACACAAAGCACAAAGTGCGCGATCAGTGTATTTCGGAGCGCGAAGCGCGACGACCAAATCGCGCGTCTTAAGTGCACTCAAACTTTTTCTTTCTATCATACGGTGCACAGAACCGAGCGTGGAACGGAAGGTTCAAATGATTTTCAAATCAAAAATCAAGCGCGAAGCGCGAGTGTCTGGTTGAGAATGTGTTCCTTAAGGTCGATAGAACCTTAAGTAAATAAAGTTCATTTTCAGTCGAAAATAAAAATAAATTTAACAATCACTTCATATGTAGAGGTTTTGATAATTTTATAATGTTTGCAAATAAACTTTTTCTTTTCATCGAAATCGAACACGAAGTTCAAAAATCTAGAGGAACCGAGCGTAAAGCGTGATGTAAATACTTCCGAGCGCGTAGCGCGAGGTGAATATATAATCGAGCGCGAGATTCAACAGTCGCGCGCCCTAGGCGCGCTCAAACTTGCGAGCCGCGCGCGAACCGCGCGATGAGAATGTGCCCGCGCAGCGGTCAGATTTTTTCTTATGGTATGCGCACTTTTTTTCACTCATAAGAACAAGACAATTAAAAGACGTATGTTTCAAATACATTGCATATTATGAATTGTAATGATATAAATTTATTGAAATTATACATTTTTCAGGGTAGCTGAGAATAAAATTCAATGCAAAATAAAAAAGCAATATTAAATTAATCATGATAAATAAAACTTGTACTTCATTAAAACCGAAGAAGATTTAGCAAAAGAGAATTCACAATCACCAAATTACAAAGACCGAGCGCATAGCGCGACGTAAGTACATTAACGAGCGCGAAGTGCGAAAACCAACAGTCGCGCGCCGTGGGCGCACTAAAACTTGCGAGCGAAGCGAGCCGCGCGCGATGAGGCGCAGCGGGCAGCTTTTTTTATATAACATTAGTAATAAATTTTAGATTTAAATATTCTAAATTATTTAGTTTCACTCTTAAACATACAAAATTGTATGTTTTTTTTTAATTCTTCTAAATCGTAGAATATCAAATTGAAAGACTTGATCGATGCACAATTTTCAGTTTAAAGGTTCTGCATCGAACCATTTTTTAATTTAATACCTCCAGAATAAATTCAAAGAAATGGAAAATTAGGAAGATTAATTAAATTATTGTTTTTTTGAAAATGTTCGAAAATATTGAACATTCCAAACTCAACATGAAAAAAACAATTTCGAATTGAAAGGCTTAAAATTGTGAAACTTCAAAAACTCGACTCATAATGATCTTGTTTTGTATTATGTTTTGTATGTTTTTTTTTTATTTTCAATATAAGATTTTAAGATTGTCTGCTTTTTTGAAGATTTAAACAAATTAATCATTTACAATCAAAAAATATATGATTGGAAGATTTCAAACATGAAAAATAATTCTAAATGAACTGCTACTAGAAATACAACGCTTTGAAATTTGAAAGTTAGAAATAGTTCTGTTTAAAATCAAAATAGATCAAAATAGAACTATCTGCAATTGATACCTCAATAAATAAATAACTTCTTGAATTTGGAATGGTTATAATCTTAGCATCCTGAATGTTCAGTTTTTCCCTTTCATAAGTTCTAATTTTGCACTTAAAATCGAAATGGTTGAATTTTGAATAGTATAGTCAACAATTTGAAAACTATTAATTTTTAAGTGATTTGAATTTACTTAAAATAGTTGAAATTTTAATGGGTTTGAATAAAAAAAGTTTTAATATCACAATTTTTGGTAATTATTTTTTTTTCTAGTTTTAAATAAATTTGTGATCAATTTAATTTCAACTTTTCGTAGCAGAAATGTTATATTTTCAATGTGTCTCATTTAAAATTACTTCATTTTGAACGTTTGTTTAGAATAATTCAATTTTAAAGGTTTGTAATGAATTGAAGATTTTTCCACTTTTAGCAGCGAAAATGACAGTGATTATATTTTTTGATCTTAAAAAATGTTGTCTGATCAATTTTAATGTTAAATTATAATTTGTTTCATGTAATAACAATTCAAAATTTTATAATTTTAGAAGCTTTGAAGTTGAAACATTCAATTTAGTTTTTAATTTCAAATTGTCAAATTTTATTGGGTTTGAATTAAAAATTATTGAAATTCAAGTTATCAATTTATTATCAGAAATATAGACTTCTTTCAAAATTATACCTAATGTGAAATTGTTTGATTTGGAAATTTTTAAATTCAAAATCGTTCAATAAATGTATTTTTTTCATTTGAAGCGTTTTCAATTCGAAAATATTAATTAATGTTTCAAAAAATTGAAAAACTATTGTGTAATATTAAAAAAATGGTTCAATAATCAATTTTAAAATTGTTTATATTTTCAATGTTAAGAAATAGAAATCCAGGGACGTACACTCTCTTTGCATGCGCGCATTTACTACTAGTTAGAGAAAACCACCCTAACAGTAGATAACGAACCTGCAGTGGATAACTGTTAATTAAAAGCACAATTATGCCTAAAATAATTATGTCTAATTTCAGTTTATTAACACATATACATTTCTAACTATTAATTAAATTTAATGACTTGTTTTAAATACATTAGTATTTTAAATAATTGATTATCTACTGTAGGATCATTATCTATTGTAGGGTGGTCTCCGCTACATTATAAATAAAAAAAATCTGCCCGCCTCGCGGGGAATCCTCATCGCGCGCTTCGCGCGGGGCTGTTGGAGCTCGCTCTTCGCGCGAGGGGAAATCATGTGAATGCGACTCCAGAAATCGCCAGGAAATCCTTGGTGGAAATCCTGCACTCCCAGAGCAGCCACGGGGGAATCTTGGCAGACAGCGAAAATTTCAGATATTCTAGCTCGTACTTGAAGCTGCATTCACTCGATTCGGGTTAAGTCAGTTATCGCATATTTTATTCAGGCATGCGCAAGACGGTACATTTACTGCCAAAGAAATTTGAAATTTGTTTTCTTTTTTCCTCTTACTGCATAATATTTTTCATATAATATGACTCTGAATGTGATAAAATTGCGAATAGTTTTGGCAGAAAAATAATACTGGACAGCAGGTAATTACGAGCACATCTTAAAGACTTAAAAAGATTTACTAAAAAAATACCTACTACAAAATATATGTAATAACCTCTCTAAACTAATAATGTTTGATTCCACTTACAATCATACAGAGAGATCTAGCTTAGGGTGTCGGATTAAATTACTTCGAAATAGGTTATTTTTCAAGTATAATAAGGAGTTCTAAACAGTTTTTTTACCTGCAATCTATTGAAGTTAACCTTACAATAACCGAAAATTATGAAATTTTATGCTTAAATGCTCTATATTTAACGGGTGTACCTGTTCCATTTTTTTACTTTAACTGCGATAATTAATAATATATGTTAATAGATCTAATTAAAATTGTTTTTAAATATAAAAAGACAAAACAACGGATGATTTTATGGAAATTTTGAAAGTTCATTTTCTCAAAAAATCTTCCATTAAAAACTTTTTCATTTCTTTAATAAATTGAAGACAATGTGTATCTACTACATATTCTGTCAGTTTCGTTTTCTTATAAACATCTTATTATTGATTGTTATAAATAACTAGATCATTATTCTACTACTTTTGACTTAATTGAGATATTTAAATTTCCATTCTAGATACTGGTGTAGTCTACACACTGAGCTTCAAGCTGCGATAGGTATAAGAAAAGTGTCGACAAAAAATTAAGGTGGGGATTTATTCGTACGTGCCCACAGTTTCCAAATCCGTTTGAATGAAAATCTTAGCTGCTCATTTGTTTGAGATATCGCATGTTCATTTTTGATGCTCATGGAAAGAAAATTTTTGATAAAAATCAATTTTGCACATCTTCAGAATGTAAATTTTCCAAATTCGTTGTCAAAGAGATTTTTTTGGTTCCATATTAGGAGATATTAGGAAGGATCCGAACGATGATATGTATGATGATGAGGATTTTCCACGAATAGGTAATGAATGTATTAAATTAAAAACGTATGGAGATTTGAAGGCTGACTATAAGAGGTTTTGTTCCATGGGCAAAGATAAAAAATTCGTTGAAGATTGCCACAGTACAGTTAATTCACCCCTTTTTGAGGAAGATGATAACGTTTATGTTATTCAGAAATGTATCATACCTGAATTACACATACTGCAAGGGTTCGTCAATCACCTCTTTTGGGACGGCTTGGTCCCACTAGTGGATGAAGAAAAGGCACTAAAGTGGCCAATAAAACTAAAAGCCATCCCGAAAAATGATCGAGGGCAGATTTTTGACGGAAATTCCTGTCGTAAACTCATCAAAAAAGCAGATGAGCTCCTTGATTCAGAAATATATGAGGATATCGACCGCCTACGATTATTGCCTTTCGTTTCTGCTCTAAAAGCTATGGACGAAGTTGTAGGTTGTAGTTTTTCCACTAGAGAGATTGGGCCTGATCTAGATAAACACTTAAGTGAGTTGGATAAAGCTTTTCAGAGCATCGGAATTTCTAAGACATTAAAAATCCACGTGCTTTTGGATCACATTGCTCACTGTTTACATTTTTTAGGTAAATATGGTTTGCGCCTATGGTCAGAGCAAGCGGGCGAGTCAATTCATAAAGGATTTTTGAAATTCTGAGCGCGTTATACAATAAATTTGATTCACAATCCCTCGTATTCAAGCAGATTGAAAGAAGCGGTGGTTGAATTTTCTTCACGACGCCTTTAGATCGAAAAATAAAATAAATTTTCACTAATTCCTCTTTTTTAATTATATTTATTCACACGCAAAAATATTACATAAATCTGATAGATGAGTAGAAGTTAAAATAAATTAAAAACCTATAAACAATAACAAATGTCAAAAAATAAAAAAAGAATAAAAATAAGGAAAATACCAAAAAAATGGGACCAATATACCGCCACGTCCACGCCGTTGGTCCTGGGGAAAGCAAAGAGGGGTATCATAGTTGAGCCTTGATTGTCCGGATTCATTAAGACCGAATGTGATCCGGATAGTTGAATATCCAGATGATCCGGAAAATCATGGCGGTCGAAAATAGAACTCAATTGAACTCTGACGATCGAAAATTGAATCAAATTCTACCGATTTCCAGTCAAAATAATCCGGCGATCTGGATGATCGGGGTCAAGATAACCGGATTTGTACTGTATTCAGTTGATGGATTAAAAATCTTCTTTTCCATAATTTACAGCGGAACGCAGAGAAAAAAGTTACAATATATACACACATTGAATCACATAAGTTTATGCACGCTACATGCGCTTCTGATCTGTAAAAAAGCACAACAAATTATTTTGCGATATCTCAAAAAAATGAGCAGCTAAGATTTTCATTCAAACGGATTTTGAAACTGTGGGCACGTACGAACAAATCCTCGACACTTTTTTTATACCTATCGCCGCTTGAAGCTCAGTGTGTCTATCGTCCATTTTTAAAATCCGTTGGGAAATTTTCAAAATTTCTTAAATCACGTCGATTTTTTTGAAAATGTAAAGAAAATATTTCGCCCATGGCTATATTGATATAAGTAACTACAGGTTAACAATGTCCAGTCCTATTATTACTAATGGTTGCTTGTCACTGTCAGACTATGTGTTCCGTCAAACAAAACACTTATTTAAAAAAATCTGAAGATTGAAGACTTTTTTTTCTGTAAATATAAGCCAAACATAATTGTTAAATTTTTAACGTTTTAAATATGTTCTTTGCATTTTAATAGTGATTAAGGAAATGTACGACCTATTAATTGTACTGTCGTGCTTCTATAGCAAAGCTATGTAAAACTATATTTTTGTTTAATTGAAAAAAAATATCAGGGTGAAAATTTAAAAAGAATTTTCAAGTTGAAGGTATATAAGAAAAAATTGTTTCTTAGGATAAAATGTTCATGTATGTATGTTTAATTTGATAAATCATCACAAAAAATGTATTTTGACTATTTATCTACTTTTCAAAGAAAAACAGTCCAAAATTTTTACACTTTAACATAATGGTATGTCTTAAACTCAGTGAAAATTTTATGGATCGAAGCAACATTGATCTAAATTCAAGACTTAATTTTCTGAAGTTCAGAATTAAATCTCACATTAAAACCTATTCGAACAAATTTTACAGAACATAATCCTGACAAATTTAAAAACAATTTTAGTATTCACTTTAACAATTAAGTATTAATAATTTAACAATTTTTAGTTTTTTCTTTTCAATACGGTTATTTGATTAAATAATCTATGAGATATATCGTGCAGTTATTGACACTTATAAAAATAACCCGAAGTATATAACCATATTTTATTATTTACTTAAGGTTCTATCGACCTTATAATGAACACATTCTCATCCAGACACGCCCTCTTCGCGCTCGATATTTGGTTTAAAAATTATTTAAACCTTCCGTCCCGCGCTGGGTTCTGTGCACTGTTTGATATAAACAAAAAAGTCTGAGCGCACTTACGGTGCGCGATTTGGTCCTCGCGATTCGCGGTGCGAAATATATTGATCGCGCACTTTGTGTTTGGTGTTATATGTTTTTCATACACAAATTACTAAATTTTTATTCGATTTCAAATGAAGAATAATAATATAATTCAGGCTATACATTTTATTAGTAAAAAGTTTATTTTGGCTTGTGCCGTTTTTCAAAAATGTTGATTTTTTTAAATGTATTCTCATAACAAAAATAGATTACAAATTCGTAAATCTTTCTCGAATGCACGATTTTTGTTCATTGATCTGTTTTCGTATCTTGCATCGGTTTTCCAAAAATTTGATTTTTTTTACTCTCAATGTTATTTTCACGAATAAAACAAAAACTACGCATCCTATCGAAACATGATTCAGAACAAATTTGTACCTCTTCTTCGCATGAATAAATTTTGTCCCTTTATTTTTTTCATAGCTTCTGTTATTCGTATGAAAATTTAATGTTGTCTATTTTCAATGCTTTTTTTTGCGAATAAAACAAAAACTACGCGTGATATCAAAAAGTGAATAATAACAAATTTGTAGATCTTTTTTAGGCGCACAATTTTTGTCAATTCATTTTTTATCGTATCTTGTTTATTTTGACAGCAAAATGGAATGTTTGATTTTTCATTATTTTTCTGTGCGATCAAAATTTGAATGCTTGATTCTCCAAAAAATCAAACAGTTGTTATTAAAATATTTTAGGGTGTTCAATAAACAACTTCTTTTTCCTCTTGACTTTTTTCATATCGTGCGTTTTTTGCCTTAAAATGTTCATTTTTTTTTGTTTTTTTGGAATTTTGAAAATGCTATAATCCGGTATTTTTTTTATCAGAAAAAGTCATTACGATATTTTGTTCGTCTTTTTGAGTACCACTAACAACCGTACATAGAATTCTTAAATCTTGAAAAAAGTGGTCTAAAAAATTTTCAAAATGTGTTCACTTTTTGAATTTTCATCTTTCATTTTAGGACATTTGAAGTGTATAACAAAGGTCAACCCAATCTGTTATTTTTTTCGAAAGTTATCGTGCTAAAAAACTAAAAATCTACAGACTAACAGACAGACATTTTGTAAAAACCTGTTTTTTGGATTCAGGTGATCTCAAGACATGGACATTTGATAAAAAACGGGGGCGGGGTCATATTCTACACAAATCTAATACCTTCTCATTATATGATGAGAATGTAATAATTAACGAAATTGGATTATTCAAACAAAATACTGTTGTTGCTCAAAATTTCAGCGAGATATGTTCTTTATTTTAAAATGAGAAGGCTTGAAAGAATACATAGGAAATACGAGAATTTATGACGCGATATAATACCATTTGTCTGGAAGACGGATTGTTTTGAAGGTTTCGATTTTCGACCACTGCCAGTGGAAAAGGCCATAACTGGTCAGGCATGAAAGCCGCCTGTTTTAACTCGCTTTATACTTTTTATAATTAAAATAACATCGTAAGAATTAAGTTTTAAAAATGTACACTGATTTTCAAGCTATCATTTTAAATTTGAATCTAAAACTTTTCCTTAAGCTTTTCTTGTCAATAGCTTGTCAGTGCAGCCACGCAGTCTGTCTTCTTATCTTTCATTGAAAATAGCAACACTTTTATGCACGTTCGCGAATCGACAAACATTCGTTTTATTTGTCTTGACAATGTATTTATGTTTCTAAATCTCAGGATCAGAATGAAAGAATATATAAATTAAAAAAATATGTAATATCATATTTTTAATTTAAGGGAAATATTTTTTCAATTAATTTAAATGAAATTAAAATAGAATTTAAATGGAAATTTTCAAGATGTTCAATTCTCGGTGTTTCTAAAATTTTAATTTAAATATCGTTATGTCTTCTCTTCACGTAATTGTTATCATTCTTTGTTATTAATTCAAAGTCCTTTTTGAAGATTAAGTGAGGTGTAGTCATAATTTTTTGTTTAAAAATGATAATAGGCCTATTAAGTAAATTTTAAAATGATATATCTGAGTCGCCGATCGCACATGTATACAAATTTTAAACCATTTTTGTTATCAAATCAACGTGACCATTAATTATTATTACTTTTATCAATTTTGTTTCTAATTTTTTTTTTAGCGTTTGGAAATTATCCTTCAATTTCAATTCTTTTTTGCTCTTTTTGTTCGCTTCGTCAGCTCGTTTCAAGTGAAGCTAACAAATTTATGATTCGTTAGAGATAGTACGGGATTCGAGAAAATATACGATCTCAGGGAAAATATTTGGCCCTGAGAAAAAATTATTTTTACTTCTGTATTTTTAAACGATCAAGCGACTTAAAATTCAGGCAGTAAAAACCTGAAATGCAGGTAGAAATACCTGAAATTAAGGCTATATTTAGACTGAATACAGGTAGTGTAAAGTTTGAGATGACATTGAATTAAGGACTCTCCTTGCTGAAAGTAAGTCGCATATTTGTACAGAAATTATGCATCTCCTCGCCTCCCGTAAACCGTAAGCAATAGCCGGAAATCAAATAAATTATAAACATAATCTTTATAAAATCCTTTTGGATTTTCTATAAATTCACAAGTAGAACACGTTGTCTGCACCAAGATTCTCGAAGACTCACTTTTTTTATTTATGTGAACGCCACTATACAATTACACTTTTCGGTTACAATTTGGACAAAGAACAATGTGCATTCCTTGAAAATCTAACTTTACACTAAACATATGAGCAGAAAATGCAGTTTCAACTTCGAAAACCAGTAAATAGACATTTCACGAGTGACTTTTCAGCTGAATACAATTCAAGATACAAATACAGTTCCAGTTTTGTTCGAGAATTTGAGACTTACGAAAAAGTGTCACTTGAAACGCGGACTGGATTATAGAAATGGAGCAGAATACCAAGACCGCGTCGTACGCATATCCCAGCGCGATTAAGGCAGAGTCAACCTGAAATTCAGTAATGCATATTCCTTAATTTTAGGTAACGAAAGCCTTACGTGTTATTTCATGTTGCCTTTAACTTACTTTCAGAACTGTATATTGAAAGTTTGGTGCATGATTTATTTAAGTCGAGAAATGCTTATTTCTGATTGAAGATATGTAAGTGATTTATTCCAGATCGTGTTTATACTTAAATTTAGTTGCTTCCTTATTTCAAGTAAAATTTAAAATTAAGTCTAATATAACTTTAAGTATTCGTTTTTACTGTGTGTGAAGGGATTACTATGATTTTTTTTATTTTCTCATTGCCGAATTCAAACTATTAAAATTGACTGGAAAAAGTAATATTTTGTTTTACACAGATGAAGATGACGCTTGAAAAGTTAAAAATTTGTTTTTATCTCTAAAATTTTTGTGGCAAAAGTATAACGTAAGAGACTACAAGTAGTGATCCCGAGAACGAAGCAGACAGTTTAATTGGAGTTCGTAAGCATCACTAATATAAACCATTTTTCGATTTTGAGATACATGGGCTTTTTATAGAAAATAATATTTTTTAGTTTTATTTTTTAGATTCCAATATATACATGCCACTGTCTGATCAATTTGTCCTCGTTTTGACCTGATTTGATTATTACGCAGCTGTCATAGGAAATATCCGTTGTTGTCTACACAGACTATTGAAAACTGCTTTTTTTCACCGACTGACCTAGCATTTCTCGCGACAATGATCTCACTTCTGGGCTCATGGCAGACTGAATTTATTTTTCTGCAGATCTCAGAGGTTCTTGACCAATGAGAAAAATTGAAAATACTAGATAAAGCTAATTATTATAATTTCAGAGCGCATTTTTCAGTGAGGGTATTATTGTGGCAAATTCCTTAGAATTATAAATAAAAAATAACTAAGAACCTAAATAGACCAAATTAGAACAAGCACACATGGAAATACTTTCATTCAAGAACAAAAAAAAAATAAATAAAGAGAAAAGAAAAAGTAGGCAACCTGCAAATCCTCATTCTTCTTGCATTATATTTTTAATCTCCAAAGATAAAAGATAAAAGTAAAGGACATGAGAAAGAAGTATGGGGAGAGGATTTGGAAAAGGCCTTTTTTTCTTTCCTCTTTCATTTGTTCGTTTTTCGTTGAAGAGGTTGAACAGTTTTTCTAAATTTTAACGAATTTGTTATCAGAGTTTAATTTTGTATGTTAAAGAAGAATTTGTATTTAATTTAGAAATTTAAGGTGAATAATTGTAACAACATTATTGAGCAAGGGAGCTTTGAAAAACTAAAAAATGCTGAGGTTGAAAAATTTTGTATTTTT
>CAKNXH010002428.1:69179-87316 GCA_932178445.1 Andricus quercusramuli
TGTTAATTCTTAATGCTAAATAATTAAGAATTCGAAATATTTCCATTTCTAAGCATTAAAAGTTCAAAGCGTGTAAAACGTTTATTGGTGACAAATTACAAATACCTACTTATATTTCTATATCTTCAAAATTGTGAACTTAGATATTCCAACGTTTAGGAAACTTTTTCCGCTGTGACGGCAATGCTTTTTGAAGTTTTTTTTTCATTATAGCATTTCAATGTCGAGTGTTTCTTAGTCCTGAATATTCAAGTCTTTCTGAGCAAAAAATGTTAAGTTTGCTATGTTGAATTAAACAATTTAAAGTGATGTTCCTGTGGGCCAACACATTATGATGAATTGTTTCTAAGCAAAGTTTTTCGTGGCAAAACAATTTTAAAATATAGCAATAAAAAGAGAAAAATGTTGTACATTAGAGTGGGCCGAAACCCCCTTTTTTTGCAGCATCCACATCAAAAGTTGACGCTTTCATGCTTCTAAATATTGTGCCTGAAGGACCTTATTTGAGCAGACTGTGTGCGAATGATTTTCGCGCAGGCGCAGTTTGAAGATGGCTTACTTTAGGCACTGGTGAAAAAGCTGCGTATGCGCACTTTCGGGATGAGATAAGACACTGGCATAGGTAACTTTAAACACTGGTGTTGGTATCTTCTTGAAATAAATTTAGATTTAACTTAAATAAATCTTTTAATGGTTGAAGTTTTGTTATTAGAGTTTTATTGCCCCGGGCTGAAACCCTTATTGTTTTTTCTTCTTCACATTTTTGTTTCAACAATATTTTTTTCAAAAATTTGTTGTTCAACACATTTTTAGTATTTTTTGTTAACTCCTCTTAGCACAACTTTTTCTGATGGGCGTTGCAAAAAAATAGCTTGTGATACAGGTGCGCATAGGTGATTGCTAACTCGTGTGATTGCATCATTCGTTTATGCTGCAAAATTCACGCTCGAATGCAATCACCTATTTTGCGCACTTGTTTCACAAATAACTATTTTCAGGTGGCAAATTCTAATAGTGGGTAAAAGTTGTATTTTCCCAGCAGTAGTAACCCCTCCAGATTTTAGATCGATCGGCTAATATCTTCTGTGCTTGAAACTTCTTCAGTTCGTATCGTAGGAACATGTCATTTTTTCAATCATACAAAAACATGTTAAAATTTTATCATGAAAATGTGCAGTCAACACAATATAAAAGACTAGTTTTTTTTGCAATTTAAAAAAGTTCTAACTTGAAAACATACTTTGTTTTTTATTTTCCAATGTTATTGTTATTCCTAATCTGTTGTTGTTGTTCACCACATAAAACTTTATTTACAAAAAAATCGTCATCATTTTTTGGCCGATAAGTACATAAATTTTTGTTTTGATTTTTCAAATACAAAAGGCGAACCGATTGCTCAAATGTTGGGTAATTTTGGAAATTTATGTTTCGAAAACTGCCGCATTTCAACTTTCCAATACTAAAGTTTTAAAAGCCCTTTATTTTCATTAATTTTTTATAATCTGTAAGAAGCTTAGTTTATAAAACGCCTATCTCTGAGAAAAAAGGAAGGTCAAAGAAATGATATAATTTTTTTCGACACGGAATGAGGAAACTTCTTATAAATAACTTGACTTCCATTTCGTAAGGTTTTCCTTGTCTTTGTTATTAGAGCAGTCTCGGATCAAAGGATATTGGATTTAAAAAGTTCGGGAAGAGCAGCTTATAAATTACGAAAGTCGTAGCATGAAAGAAGTCTCTAAAATGGTGAAAATATATAGGAGGGGAATAAAAACCGCCTTTGAATTATTTTCCATTTCGATACATTTTTCATTAGTTCCTCTCTCGTATTCTTAAACCATAGAAATAAATCACTGCTGCATTTATGAATTCATGTAACATAAACTTTTTTCGTTTTCTTTGATAAGACAAGATGCAGATTAATAAGTTTAATACTTCTGCTCACACTAAGTATCGCAATTTACTCAAAGTAATTGGCGTAATTATTCAGAATCAGTGATAGCGTTGGTGCTAAAAAATATCAGGCTCCTGTCTCGCTAAAAAGTAATTCAGTTTTGATCGTCGTAATGAATTCTAGAAATTTTAGAAATTCCTCATTTTTTTAAATTGTTTTGAGAAATTTGATGTATTAAAAAATCTGACTCCATTTTTCTTTATTGGAGGATTGTATTTTTGTTAAAATGAATACTTTAAATATTGAAAGTCTATTGTGCAGTTGTACTCGTAAATTACACAAGAGTTCAGAGAAGACGCGCGAGGATTTATAAATTCATAAAAATTCTTATATGTCGTACGTCATGCTTTTTGCGTGATATATGACAAGGTCGACGCATTACAGTTTTCGCCTATATCATATTTTGCAAGAGACTTGCTAATTTAAATGCGGCGATGTTTAATCAATAAATAAAATTCGAATTTTTTCAATTCTCATTACTGCTATACTGACATTTGGAATTTGAGGAGCTGGAACTTCTCTAAAGTATTAATTATTTAGAGAAAACCCATATAACATACATTTTGGAATTTTACGATTTTTTAAGTAAATTTTTATTTGAGACCACAATTTATTCTTGATTTTATTTAAATACTTCCTTTTTATTTTCAGGCTTTTTATTATAGTCATTTTGAAATCGTTAAATTTTTTCCTTTTGAAATTGGTAGCCTTCACTTTTCATTCATTTTTCAAGCATCCGTTGAGTTTCATATAAATAAAAAAGCCTTTCCAGAAAATAATTTGTTGTTAGCTACTTTTCTTGTAAAAATTTATCTTTTTATATAAGTTTTGAAGTTATTGAAACTGGGTTGAAAGATAATTCTAGATTAAATTTTAAAACCTGCTATCAGTAAATTTAACAGCAAGAAGATCGAACATCTATTTTTTTTTGTCGCGCAAAAACAGTTCTGACGCTTGTGATAAATGAGAATTATCTGAAATCTAGAAATTTCTGATAATACTCTTTCATTCATTATTGAGTAAGGCTACATACCTTCCAGTGAACCAGAAAGTTTACTTGAAAAGATCTTCATTCATTGGCCAATGATCTCGATGGTCAAGGTCTTTCCGTAAACACATCGTATTGCCAGTTTTAAGACCTGGTGAGTCAATTACTTTTTTAGATATGTAGTATTTATTTTGTGATGTAATAGTTCAGAGAAATAATTATATTTTTACTTTTGTTGTTTTGTTGATAATATACATCAGTCGACAAAAATGGTCACCGAACTGTAAAGCGTGAAGAACATTGGTAAATCATACAAAGCTTTGCAGTTTTTGATTAAACTAGATAAAATTATATTTTTATATTAAAAGTTGATTTCATTCCTTCAAGCATTTTGAATTTGCAATCTATTTCAATTATTTCAATATTCAACTAAGATTTCTAGAATTTCTATGTCTGTTATTTAGAATTTGTAGAAGAAAATTAAACACTCTAATCTTACAGATGCAAATTAAATGGAACTTAAAAATGAATTTTAATCATAAATATTTATATACGGTGGCGGGAAGATCGAGAAATAAGCTAAAATTTGAATTTTTAAAATTAAATTAAATTTATTGTAAAAATTGGATTTGAAGTTATTTAAGGTTGATAGGCTCCCGATTTGAAAAAATTAGTGAAAGTAGGCACCGAGCGCCTACAAGGAAGTGTTCCGTAGCCTATTAAACGTTAACTTAAGTCTTAATAGAATCTTAAAACAAAATATTTTTTAATTTTGTAAATAAATTTAAGTTACTTTAAATTAAATTTGTTGTCAAAGCTATACTATAGAGCAATACATACGAGTGTAGCTCTAGATGCGTTCATGAAAAATAATAAAATGCATCTGTATCATATTGAATCACTTAAATAAATTATTCATAAACAAATAAAGTATAAAATAAAAAACAATATGTCGTAACACAAATATAACTATATAAGTGCAACAAATTTCAAGTGCTGAAAACTATAATCTATTAAAAATAAACTCTTAAAAAAACTTGAAAGCTGAAAATCGGAGTATTTTTAAAAAGAAGTATTAGAAGGTTAAACACTTTGATTGAATAATTATAAATTGGAATATTCAAAGTTGATCAACTATAAAGTCAAATGCTCTAACCTGGACAATTTAAAGTGAAACGTTGGAAATTTAGTCACCTTCATTTTAAATCTGAATAGGAGTTTGAGCAGTCTCAATTTTTTGTAATCTTACCAAAAAAATGTACAAATTTTTATTTCAACATTTTCAAACTAAACCATTAAGAATTTAAAAAAACATTTAAACCTTATATCATTTTTCGCTGAGTCTTGACATATTAAATATTTTTGAAATTAAAAATATTCGAGAGAATATTTCAGGTGCTAAAACTTGAACTATTTTTAATTTGAGTTTAAGAACATTGAAGTGTGTGGTTTCAAATTTACGTTGAAAGTATTATTAGTTATAACAAATCTTGGAAAGAAATATTTAATTTTTATTTTATTTTATTATACTATTTTCCCCTTTTTTGTGAAAAAAATCACTCTGTTTCCCCTTTTTTGAGCTCCTTTTGCGTTGTGATCCTTGTAGTTTGAATGATAAAAGAAGATATTAATTTATTTAAATTATTTCTCGTGGTTTTCAAATTGGATGTCCAAATAGTGTTTGGATTGGAATATTATGACAGGCGGCCAAGAGTCTGTACAACTCACTTGTTGCCTCCTATCAAATAAGACAAATAAGTTCTCGTGCAGTTTATTGAATCTCGTTTATTGAATACATATTTACGATAATTTCTTATCAAGTGGACGTCCTCGTAATTTTCCACTTGTTGCTCACGACCTTTTGCATTCAGAGGCTGCATTCTGCATGCAATATCTTTGCCACTTTCCCTCGACTCGTGCTGGATTTGAATGTGTAAGCACTTGTTATAATTTGTTTATTATGTCTTCTATGCACCTCTTCATTGGCGTATTCAAAGATTTGTTTTTGTTTTTTCTTTAAACCAAGATGACATACTCATTTGTTAATCACTACACCCAACTCCCGATATAAGACTCCCCCCCCCCCCCCCCCCCCTCGGTTTACGATATTCCTAGAACTGATGGCCACCGCAGTTTCGTGATGAGAGGAGTCGCCGGGCCGAAAGAAAGGATGTGCTCAGTCAAACGTGACAAATAGCTTGAGGGCCGCACTCTCATCGCGTTAGTTTGCATCAGGTTGCGTCATGCGTCCAAATCCAACAGAAATTATTGATGCGGTCCTGCCTGTTTACGTTTTGATTTCCTCGATTTAGGATCAAGGCCAAGCCAAGTCATGCCCTAAACCGGTCTTATATCGGGAGTGGAGCGTATATTATTTTTCAACAATCGTTCAAAACCGGGTTCCAATATTCATTTAATTAATTTTTCCACATAAGTATCTGAAATATAATCTTTACCTATTAAATCTTTCTGCATATAAGTAATAATCTACGATTAATTAATTTTGTCCACATTGAAGCTCCTATGGTTCGCTCGCATTTTGCGTGTTTTTTGCCTCGGGAATGTTTGTGTTATGCCATTGTAACAGTTTATTAATATACGTGAATTTGACATATCTTACAAAATTGTCTTCAAAATGATAAAATAAGCTTAGGTTTGAATTCATTTATTCTTAAAGCTATCAATTTGAAATCATCTAATTTTCAACGATGTTAGAATTATTCAACTTTAAATGTTTAAAATTTCAGATTCTTAAATTTCAAATGGTGAAAGATACACTGATTTTTTTGCATACGGAAGTATCATTTTTTATTTTAGAAAAATGTATCGAATCACTTCGAATGTTACTTTATACTTAATGATATAAAAAGGCATAAGTATAATAAATTAAATACAATAAATAATAATAAATATACAATAAGTTATATCATTAAAGGTTTTATAATTCCAATTCCCAGCTTCACATACTTAAATTCGATAATATTGGATTTTCAGTTTCTTAATTTTTAAATGCTCAATCGGTAACGTTACACATTTTTTAATGCATAATTTTTTTAGGTTAGTGTTGTTGAGCAGATGAAAATAATTTAAAATGTACAGTTTTTAATGCTTTTTTAGAAGCATGTATTTAATTTTTACGGGCATTGTGTCTAAGTTTGAATTCCTTTAAAGAATTATCATCAGGAATTAAATATAGATAAAAGATAAGTTAGACTTTCTTCGAATTAATGGTTATTTTTTGACTGAAAAGAAATTAAAAAAGGAATTTAAAAAATTGTGTTCTCACTAAGTTTCAATAGGGTCCTTCATGCTCTTTCTATTGAACATAATCATTTTTTATTGATACTAAGAGAATCATAAATCGTTGCAATTTTAATAATAAATAATAATATATCCATTTTTTGACATGAAGGTATTTAAAAGCAATAAATTAAGCATTTTTTCAATAAAAAAGATCTCTAATTTCAAAAAAAGGTTTAATTCATTTTTGATCTTCATTTTTGAGGATCAAAATTCTTTTGAATAATGTTTATTATTAATGGAAATTGTGAACACAATCTAATACTTTTTTTCGGAATTGTTCAACTTTGGCGGCTTTTCGTTTAAAATTCTTCAATTTTTCTGGATTCCAATTTCAAGTTGGAGACTATTTAAGTAAAATACATAACAATTCAAAACTTTTTGATTGAACAATTAAAAATTAAGAGATTTTAAAACTAACATGATCAAATTCAACCTTTATAAACTGAATCATTTTAAACAGGTCTTAGAAATAAAACTGTTCTGAAATCAGGCATTTAAAACTGCACAATTCTAAACATGAAAATTACATAAATCAAACATTTTAAACTCAAAACTTAAAGGGAAATAGACTAAACAATTCCCCCCTTTCATCGCAAGTCAAATGTTAAAAATACCAAACTTGACCCAATTTAACTCACTAACAATGTAAAAAATAATGTTTTTATTTAAGCAAAAAATTAAAAACCAAAAGTTACTCCCTTCCAACTCACATATGTTAAAGATAAAGAATGTCTTATCTTACGAAAAATGTGAAAATTACAGAGTTTGTCTTCATTCAAATCAATAAAGGTGTTTAAAATACAAAATGTCCCTATTCAAATTATAAATGAATTGAAAACAAAAATTCCCTCTTCCAATTCCTAAATAAATGAAAGTAAAAAATTCTTATCTTTCGTCATAAGAAAAATGTTGAAAATAATTTTAAATAATTTAAATTCAGAAAAGTTTTGATGCTTTGGTTTCGTAGTTAAGGCCATGTGACGAGTGGGTCACGTGACGGCTCTGGTCCTAAATTGTAATAATCATGAAAAAAAAATTTTTTGTGCTTTTTTCATGATTATTACAATTGAGGACCAGAGCCGCCTTTCTTAGTGCTTCTTATTTATTATCTCAAATTTTAAACTCGATGTGGCTATTCGTGTGAAAATAAGTTGACAAATAAAAAAGTGCCGGTAAGGTAGGAATCTGGTCACGTGACACACTCATCACATGGCCTTAAGCATTCAATACTTAAAATGAATAATTTTTCAGGTTCGAAAGTTTCAATTTTTCAATATTAATGTCTTAGGAAAGTTTTTTTTTTACTTGGAAGAGACAACAATTTTTGTTTTGTTTTTAGAAGCCATCCTGAAATTGTTTACGTGTTCCCAGAACTGCAATATACTATATTTATTTCACATGTCTTACTTTTTAGGCTGCGCTTAGTATTCCCGAAAAATTTGGGAAGCTGGAAAAGGGGACGGACTAATCGTCACGAAAATTCGAGAGTAGTCAAGCTTCTGTAAATATTTGACTGCTCATCCCGAATTTTGGGACAAGGCAATTCGTATGTTATAGTCGTTTTGAAGTTCTACAGAACCTCTGCCAAACATCTTTTCCGTTGATCGTCAACTGTAATTTATTTCGCCATAACTGTAAAATAACGGGTAAACAGAAAAAGGATTGTTCTTCTTTCCGAAAATACATACAACAACCGATATTCTATCATATTTTCGCAACATTAAATTTTTAAAACTTTGTTATCATGAATTTATATGTCAAATGATTATGTTCTTTATGTCAGGATATAAAAATCCTTCTCTTAAACTAAACAAGTGAAATTGTCACTGGTTGAATCAGTATTTTTAATTATCACTGGTGAACCAGTGATTTCTCGACTCTGGCTGGGTAAACCAGTAAGTGACTTAACTAAGAAAGCGTTACTGAATATACCAGTGACGCTAAATGATAGATTTAATGTTCATTGATATAGCGCTGCACGCGGCCAAGACATGAACCTCCAGGCGTCTGGTACGCGCGTGTCGATCGGATCTTTGCATTTCTCGAGTGAAAACGAACTTTATTCTGTACTAGTGTTTGTGTTAGAAATACTCCGGGGTTGGCTGCAATAAGCAGGGGATATATTAATATCTTTCGCTTGAAATTGGGGAGGCCCTTTACCATTTGGGTTTGACTTTGAGCGACGCGATACGTTGACATAATGACGGATCTTCCCACAGTTAGGCGTATTATATTATATATCCTACCATATTGCAGCCCGGCCCTTATTTATTGTTGAGAGAATAAAGTGCCGTTTTTAAACGATAATTTGGCAAAGGTTAGCACAAAAGTGATGAATGATAAGTGTCATAACTCATAACTAACCAGCTGACGACGACAAAACGTACGCTCAGATGACTGAGTAACCAGTGAACCTCACTAATTAAACCATTGACGAAATTCCACTGAATGAACCATTGAAATTTCACTGATTGTCAGTGACACACTTCTGGCTGTTTCAACCAGTGAGCTCTCATTGGTTCATTAGGAAGGTGAACGCGCGTACATGTACTGCTAGTGATTAATATAATTAATATAGTTAACTATATTTTGACTAAACTAATAAATCTTCCTCAAGGTGATGATGCATACGATTCATTTGCCTGTTTTACTGTAGAACGTTAATAGAATAATTATTAATAGAATGTATTATCTATTAGTAGAGCGTCTTGAATATTGTGGATGATAAATGATCGATTTCCTTATTTGATGCTTTCAGATGGATTCAAAAGCGACATTGTCCTGTGGTGTAAGCTCCTATTACCTGGGGCCGTAAAGAGGATCTACAATCTCCAAAGCAAGCAGCTAATTAAGCTTTTTGCAAGATTGCTGAAGCAGGATGAAAATGCTATGCTTGAACATTTGGAACAGGGAGACGTCGCGGAAACCGTAGCAGAATTTTTCGAAATGAGTATTGAAATTCGACCCAATCTGAAAAGTGTTGTCACTGTACAAGAGGTAAACAATGAAAAAATATTGGTTCATTAATTTAATTTTTTTTCATTCAATTAAAAATTGTACTATTTACCTAAAATTGATCAAAAACTGCAATTCAATATCTTAGAGTCTCTTGAATTAAAGGCAGAATTTAGATTTTTTTAACTCTTCCAAAGTCCTGAAAATACAAATGCAGGAAATGAACGAGAATTTGTTGAGACCTTGAAAACCGGGAATGACAGTAAAGTTATTTTTTGATCGGTAATTTTACATAATTTTATATGAAAAATCTATACAATACATATGTAATGTATTTTAAAATAAGTATGATTTCAATTTTTTTAAATGTTTAGTTCAATTCTTAACGTTTTCAATTATGAAACCAGTCAGTTTGAAATGCGTAATTCTAAAATCCTTTACTTTGAAAATTTCCCGTTTTGTGTCTTCACTTTCAAGCGTACATTTTCAATCTGAAGAATTTTAAAGTGCGTTTTTGAAGACTTACAAGGAGATGATCATAGTTGGGATTCTTTTATTGAATAGATTTCCTACGGATACTTATTTGGATAAATATTAATTTGCCAAAACGTTATTTGCGTTGTTATTAATACGTTGTTATTAGATCAACTGTAAATATAAATTAATCAATGATTTTTAACGTAGAACTGTAACTCGAGTATTAAAAATTGAACAGTAATTGATTTTACAAGACAATCTCGAATTTGTTAAAAATTAAACAATTTAAAACTTTAAAGTTAAAAATTGAACTGTTTCAATTTAAAAGCCTTAGTAGTCAAACAAATGTAAACGTCTGATTGAAACTTTTAACTATTTTCAATTTTAAAATAACTTTAAATTAATAGATTCATAATTAAACGCTCTCATTCAATTTTGAATTCAATTCAAATATTGTTTCAGTCCAAAATATTTCATTTTTAACCCTTTAAATTTGAAAATTTTCAACTAAAAAAAAAAAGAATCATTTTTTAATATTTAGAAAAATGTTCGACTGTTCCATTAACGTTTAAAATAAGGAATTATAAATCAAATATTGGAAACTGTACAATTTAAGACTGAAAAATTTAAATAATTATTAATTTAAAGTGACTAGAAATAAAAATATTTTAATCGTAAAAATTTGTTATGTTTCTATCGTCATATTTATTAAAATGATATAATTTGGAACATTACAAATTGATTGGTTCATTCTTCAAACTCGAGCATTGAAAATCATAGCGTGGATTTATATTTTTTTACAAGAAATCTTTAAAATATTCGATTTCGAAAAGTTTAAAATTTTGGAACCTTACGGCATTTAATTTAAAAGTATTCAATTGAAAAGGGTTAAAAGCTTCCATTTTATACGTGTAAATTATTGATAGTTTGAATTAGTAAATTTTTAAGCTTCTATTTTTAAAGTTGAAATTCAAAAGAGTTCCACTTTGAGTATTTTGATTTAAAGTTAAATTTTAATTACTTTAAATGAAAAAATCTTCAGCTAGGTACCTATAAGAGTTTGAGTTTTTTAATATCAATTACCGTGAACAATTTTTGCTAAACGGAAAATGACCGGGAATTTTTTTTCCTCGATCAAAACAACCCCCTGCAAATGTTATATTTTCAAATCTCTTTAAATACAAATACTTAAACATTGGAGTTAGGTAAGTTGCTTTCATTAGAAGATTAAAAGATCCAGAATTCATGAATCACGAGATGATGATATCATTCCACGATTAGTTTTTTTTTAATATGTATCAGGATTGGGTACTTGTACTTTGTTCTTACTCAATTAAATTTGTAATTACTTTTAATTACTCTCGTTTGTCGGATTTTATATTGCCAGATATAGTTGTCAGTTTTTATGAATCCGTTTATTCATGTAATTTTAACTTGAAAAATTGAAATATAAATAAGTTCCTGAATTTAAATTCTCCACAGCAAGAATTTTTACTTTTACATTTTTATATAATAATATTTTAAAAAATGGATTCTGTAATTCATTGATTAAAACAAAGTAGAAAATAAAAATTATAATTTGAAACGTGATCAGTTTTTATATTTCTTCAGATGCTGCATATACAATATTTATTTTCCTTTGCGTTGCAAATTTTTCCCAGCTGTGAAAATCTATTACTACATTCTTTCGTTTATTTGCTAATTTATGACTGCATTCTACGAATCTCTGATTTGTGTAGCAATGAGATCATTGATTTCATTTACACAATTTCTGGAATTTCATCGAAAACTAGAATTCAATAGTTTGTGTTGATTCACTTACGCTTTCAGAAAAATGTTTCAAAAGACTATGCATTGAATAATAATTATCGTTTGAGCAAGAAAATCAGCTGTGAGTAATTCTGATTCGAAATTCGAAACGCGTATTATGGAAATTATTTTCTATTGAGGAAATTTTTTTGATAGATTTTCTACTGAGGATGATTTTTAATGATTTCTTTTTGATGAATTATTAAGCTAATTAATATCACAGACTGGACAGATTAAATAGATTTTACTTTGTTTTTATCAGTATTGATTTAATTAATCGATTTTGTGAAACGGAATACCAAACAATCCAATTAGTCTAAAAAATGCAATATCAAGAGAAGTGATTCATTATCACGTGGGATTTGACCTCTAAGTTCTGATATTAAAGTTTGAAGGTTCGAGGGTTTGTTGGTATTTGCGAAACGAGGTTTTCGACCGAAGTCCCTCAACTCTGAGGATTTTTCTTCCCTCTGGAATTTCTTTACTGGGATTAACGCACAATTCTTGTAGGAGTCTCGTTTATGTTAATTACTTTTGTAATTAACTTTTCTTTTCCTGATACATAATTCATTCTGGACATTTAACTTTCATTTCTCAATATTGACAGATAAAGTTCATCTGAATTTTTAGGTTTGTAAAAATTGGATTATACAAACAAAGCTGGCAAATTTTTTACTTTACTTTTGTTAATTTTTTAAGTAGTATTACAAAAAAACTTCTATTTCACAGGACATCAAAATTGTTTTCAGAATGTTTATAATTTACGATATTTTTTCAAAATTCATATTGTTAAAAATGCTAAACAAAAATATATACTTTTTTTGGAGAGATTCTCCAATCCAATTTTGAGGAAATCGAAAATAAATTATATCACAATTTAAAAATTGAAATAATTAATTTAAAGAAACTAAAATAGTAATAATAGAAATAGATATATTTATTTATTGAAATAATCAAGATTCTTCTGAATTTTTAACAGGTGGATCAATTTTTAGAAAAGCTGTCTACACTGACGAAGGAGAATGACCAAATGAAACATTTCAAGTCTTTTATTGTTAGGTGAGATAATTATTAACGTGGTATTTATATATCTAGCCAATTTTATTATATTGAAATAAAAATATAATTAGTTGAGAGATGATGGTCATAATTACATTTTTTATAGGTGTACAGCTAATGATTTGAAAATGATCATCAGATTAATTAAACACGATTTGAGGATTAACTCTGGGCCTAAACATATGTGAGTATTTTTAAAAATTAGAAAATAAGTTCTTAATAAATAATTGAAAATAATATATTTAACAAATTGAAATTTTTCTAAATTGAACCTTACAGATTAAAAAATTTTATTAGAAAACGATCGAATAATTTAATATTTAAACTTTAAAAATTGAACCATCTAAATTCAGAGCACTTGAAATTGAGTAATTTTAAACTTAAATCCTCCCAAATTTTACGCTTTCAAATCTAAAGCAAACAGTTGCACATTTTTTAACTGGTACGTTCAGTATTCAATAAGTTCGAATTAAAAAATTATAAATTAGATCATTTTAAAATCATAGCGTTTGGATTAATTTTCAATTTGAATTTAAATATTTTTTTGTTAATCAGAATATAATTTACTTATTTCCCAGTGATTATTATTAAATATTTTCTGATTTCTATTGTCAGAAATTTAATACCATATAAATATTTGTTGTACAAAAAATTGTTCTCCATGATAGAAATTTGAGGAAATGTAAATTTGCTTATATGTAGACTCCAGGCAATCGATGTGGACGCCTACGAAGCGTTTCAAGTATCAAATAACTTGGAGGCTGTTATTCTTCGATGTTTGGGTGATCGTTCATCTTCAAACTCGGCTACGACTTCAACTTCTGGTTCGAAAAAAGGTTCAGGGGAGAAGAAAGTGGCTCTTTCGATAATGACACCTGTGCTGCCAATGCTTGTAAGTATTTGTCAATGAATTGGAATACAAAAAATTAGTAAATTTTATTTATAATTTTACAATATTAAACAAAGGCTATATTAATTAATTAATTAATTCTTTCATTCGTCTTTCAGAATAAAATAGAACAAATTAAAGATAAATTGAGTTTTTTACCAATATTATGCTATAAAATTTATATCCTGAGCAGGAGTCGCCATCTTTAGAATCTGACCATGTTATCGCGTTAAATGGCAGATATTAAATTTACTTGGAGAATATAATGCGCAAGCATGAATTTGCGTCATCAAATCTCGCTTAAAAATGTATTAAAGTATGAGATTTTTATATCTCTGCGAGTCGTAAGTTTTAATCGTGATCATATTAGGCGAGTCAAGTTTTTAATTGGGACAGATTTTATACGATTTTCTGTCGTAAGAAATTTTTGAAAATAGTTTTGTTGGATACAAAAATTGATCCGACCTGATAACACAGGTAACGTTCCTTTTCTTCTAATGTTGCAATTTTTAACATAATATTAAAAAACCTGTTTTAATTCTATTAAATAATACGGTTCAATTAAAAAAAGCCATTTTTTTTCTTTGTTGTACAAAAAAAAAACAATAACTTTCGAAAACGTTGCAAAGATAAAATAATAAAAGACTAGAGAGTCTACGGCTGTCGTTCTCTGTAAACTCTTTTCGTATCTCCCATATTTTTGAGAAAATTTGAAATTTTTTTGTTCAGAAAAATCGCCGGAATTTTTTAAAATTTTGAGAAAAACGTTGGCATTATCAAAAACCAATAAAAAAAGTTTGGCAACCATTCCTAAAAGTTTTCTGATCGCAAAAAAAACCTTGACATGAGATTTCATACTTGTGTAACAATTTGAGCAAGATTCAATTTTAACTGTTTGCAAATATTTTTCAAACAAACCTTTTTGATGAATTGTGTGAGAAAGTTGGCTAATTTTATCATCATTATTTTTGTTTTCTTGAATAAAGCTAATCAAGAATTGATCATTTAGATTTAGAAATAATAACAGCGAATTTTATCTTAAATAGGCAGAAGCTTGTAAATCCGTGGAGATGGCGATGAAGAAGTGTCCAGACGGGATGTTATCAGAAGTGAAATACGATGGAGAAAGGGTTCAGGTACACAAGAAGGGAAATGAGTTTCGATATTTCAGTCGATCTCTAAAACCTGTGATGCAGCACAAAGTAAGTATTATTTTTTTCCAACACTTATCGAATCAGGGAAGTTTTTGGATTTCTTTTGTCCCTGAAATCCACGTACTGGAGGCGACGCGTCTCGGAAGTAAATAATAATTGTCCCATAATATTTTGTGTTGGTGAATGGAATTCGACAAAGCTGGGGGGAATTCCGAAAATTTCATCCAAGCTTCTCTTTTTCGTAAAAATATATGCTTAGATCGTCATGATCTTATGTTTTGTTATGATATCATCTAATTCATTTCGTGTGTTGTTTTCGCCTAGAGATATATTTAAACTACGCATGAACCTGAATTAGAATATAAGATAAAAATGGGGTTTAAATAATATTCATTTATTATAAAATCAGATTTGGAAAAGTAGATTCTTTTCAATTTTTTTTCTATTATAATTTGTTGTCTATTTAAATAAATAAAATAGTTAGGCCTGGATCGGGACGTAGGTGTAGTCAATAATATAAATACCAACTCGGCTAAAACAATATTTAATGAAACAAAACAATCATACGATACAATGTAAGAACTTCTCGATAAGGCCATCACTCGAGCACAGAATCTGTGCGTTCCTTCCTTATCATCCCCTCTGTTACATTTGGGCCTTGTGCCCCCTACGACCTATTGATCTATCGACTATCGATTTAACCTAAAATATTATGTACAGCGCAAATAAAAATTGCCACAAATTATGCAATTGTATTTTATTTTCATTGATAAATCGCTATTTATTTGAATGTGGAACGACGGCATCACTTTCAATCGCGTCGTTCGAGACTTTTTGCGCGACAATTAATTTAGCTTTGAAACAGAGAAGATGAAATCTCGTTTGATAGAAAGAATGAAAAAGTGTGCTTGAAGAAAGAGGTTTTGTTTCTAATTAGAATTGTACATTAAGATCATTTTTACACTTACAGATTCGAATCATAACCCTAAAGATGAATTACTACTTCTTCGTAGAGGGAGGTTTGTAATGACCTACATTTTCAAATCTACTTTTTTGACATATTTCGATATAATTTTTTTATATAATATATATATATATATATATATATATATATATATATATATATATATATGAAAGGTAGAAAAAAAAAATGAGTCAAGCGCCATTTTTCACTTTTTTCAGAAGAGACTAAAAACATGTTGTAAATTCAGCGGGACCATTTAAGAAAAAAAGAAGAAAGTACTTTCGAGATATTTTCATGCTCTATCGAACTAAAAAAAGTTTGCTCACAAAAAGCTACCCGGTTTCGAGAAGTTGAATGAAACAGGTCACGTTTCAAGGTTAGATTTTGGGTCCGTATCGACTTTTAACATCTTTCAACATTAATTGTGGAGTCAATTTGCAGTTTAAGAAAAAACTAAAAATTTGAATTGTAGCTATTGAATGGACGAATTGATTTCCAAAAAGTTTGTTTAAAAAAAATCATGCAGTTTCGCGAAATTTGAAAATCCAATTATGACTTCGAAATGGTGTAAAACTGACATTTCAACTTCAAAATAATGACGATAGCAGTAATAATTTAGCATATTTCCAAAAAATGAGGAATGAGGCTATTCAGTGCTGAACGGAAGGGACCCAATAGTAATTAAAAATAATCAGCCAGTGTCGAGAAAAATGAAATTTGATTTTTTACTTTGTGGTTAGAAAAGCTTCTCGAACTGTGAATACAAGAACACAAATCTTGAAAAATGAGCCCCCAAAAAAATCCTTTGGCAGGCATGTGTAATAGAATTTATCTGATTTTTTGAGCCAATAAACCCGATTTCAAAAATTTGGCGCTTGACTCCTTTTGCATTTCTACCCTTCATATATGTATATATATAATTATATATATTATATATATAAAATAATATAATTTTTTATAAGTTCGTGTGTCTGAAATTTTTTCGGTTTACCGCATTTCGAAAAGTAAAAGAGGCCATGAAATTTGTACAAATTGTAGCTCCAATTAATGTCCAGGTTTTATAGGATTTTGAGCTAGATCGGCCAATTAGAAGCTGTTTTTTGCGTTTAGAAGTTGGAAAAAAAATTACCATGTTTGTATATGAGAAGAACTTTTTTGATATTCAAAATACAACGATACTGACGATACTGTATCTCATGTATTTGTTCGCGTCTTTGAGGCGCATCGACCGATCTATTGTGAAACCTTTTATGACCTACTCGTACCGATTTATGAAGTTTTGAAAAAATGGTCTACAATATTTATATAAGAAAAACTTTTTCTATGTTAGGAACACTATGTTAGCATATCTGATATATTTGTCCGCCTCTTCGAGGTACGTCGAGTACAACCTATTATGAATTACTAGTACCGATTTATGAAAAAAAAGATTTATTCTGTTTATATGAGGAAAACTTTCTTGATGGTAGGAATACTATGTACATTAGTATATCTGATATATTTGTTCGCGTCTTCAAGACGCGTCGAATGACCCATTCAATAACCTTCCTTGTCCTTTTTATGAACTAGCTATACCTATTTATAAATTTTCAAAATATATTGTTTGTCTTGTTTATATAAGGACAACTTTTTAAATATTTGGAAATACAACAGTGCTGTATTACCTGTTGAACAACCTCTACACGTCCTTCCACGACCTAAAAATACCGTTGTTTTTATATTTACAACCAATTCTTTACCTTATTTATAACAGGAAAACTTTGTTTATATTGGAAATATAACATTACTCTCTGAATTTCTGAAAATATGATTTTCGGTAAGACAGAAAGATAAATCGACGTCTCCATTCCATACCGCTCCACGTCGCGTTTGGTCGCTGTATAACTTCAGGTCCTATGCTTATACAAAGGACCTGAAGTATTGCACGGACGAAACGCGACGTGGAGCGATATGGAATGGAGGCGTCGAAATATGAAACATATTGAAAGTGTCCATTTTTTTCTTTTGTTAGAGAAAAACCTCCGTCTCACAGTGGGATAATTTGGCAAAAACAGCGTTAAAAAATCTCCCCAAAAAATCCTCAAGTTTTTGGTCCGTCATATTTGATCAGCCATTTTGAATTTGGAAAATTGGACCTAAGATTCGTAATCAGCGACCCCAAAATTCACTGTACACAAACCTTCATAAGTTTTACTTATTTTTAGTAACAATTATATACCTTTACATCATTTGAACACCAATATTGGATCAACCGTTTTGATTTTTAAAAATATGAGTTGAAGTGTAGAAATGCAAAAGGAGTCAAGCACCATTTTTCACTTTTTTCAGGTGAGAGTAAAAACATGTTGTAAATTAAGCGGGTTCATTTAAGAAAAAAATAAGAAAGTGCTTTCGAGATACTTTCATGCTCTATCGAACTAAAAAAAGTTTGCTCACAAAAAGCTATCCGGTTTCAAGAAATTGAATGAAACAGGTCACGTTTCGAGGTTAGATTTTGGGTCCGTATCGACTTTTAACATCTTTCAACATTAATTGTGTAGTCAATTTGCAGTTTAAGAAAAAACTAAAAATTGAATTCTAGCTAT